>LPNX011057106.1:170823-203916 GCA_001517045.1 Pseudotsuga menziesii
GTGGCCAGTCCATTGAGAATCAACCTAGCAATAACCGATTAGGAGAGGGGACATCATTATCTTCCATTCTTAATGAATGGCTTTCAGCCTTAGGCTGAGTTTCAGTCTCACACTGAATCAAGTTGATCAATTCCTGGACCCTAACCGAGTCCTCCATTCTCTCGCAGAATGGTTCTCAGTACTAAGCTGAGTTTCAGTCTCACACTGAAAGTTGATCAACTACCTGCAGGACCTACTTGGACATCGTGTCCCTGGTCCTATACCAGAATATATCTCTGCCTCTACCTGCAGGCTCTACTTGGACATCACATCCTTGGTCCCAAACCAAAATACCCTAGAGGCATATAGGGGCCCTAGCCACATGCTAGGGGCTTTGCCATGGCATCAACCTGCTTGGTCCTAGACCAAAAACCCCAGGAGACTACTGGGGGCCCTAGGGTACCTTCTAGGGTCTTACTCTGTCCTAGTCAACTGACTAGGAAACCATTCTCTGAGAATGGGTCTCGCAGCTGCACTAACTTTAACACAAAGTTGGGTGATGATGAAAATCAAGCTCTAGCAGCACATGCAAGAAAAAAGAAAAGCAAGAAAGAATCCCATTCCCGCAAGAAATCTCTGAAGATAAAAAGGACTCAAAAGGATTACTCAAATTACAAGTGCCATATCTGCCAAACGATGGGACACATTGCAAGAAATTGTCCTCAAGTAAAAGATCAAATCAAGAAAGGAAAGAATAAAAGACATCATGCCCATATCATAGAAGATGATGAACTTGTTCAAAAGAAAGCAAGAGAAGATGATTCAAGTGAAGAAGAAAGTGTGTTGATCTTAGCTCTTACAAGGGAAGTCACGCATGGATGTGACACATGCTTCCAAGCACATGAACGATTACAAGGATTCTCTCTCAAATTAGGTGCAGAAGGATTCACCTCATAAGGTGAAGCTTGGTCTTGATTATCGGTATCCCATAAAAGGAGTAGGAGAAGCCTCCTACAAGTTGGATTCCCGAAAACCTATGAAGAAGAAAGATGTCTTACATGTACCTGGTTTGAAGAAGAATCTTCTCTCCATTTCCGCATTCGATAAGAAAGAATTCAAAGTTGCTTTCATTGAGGGAGAAGTTCTCATGTGGCCAAAAGGAAAGACTCTCGATGATGCCACCGTGATTGGTGTTGAGGAAGGACTATACAAGCTAAAGGGACACTTGGATTCAACACTGGTACATAGCATTGTGAAGCCGAGTGACCTATGGCATAAAAGACTTGCTCACCTACAATAGAAATCAGTGTCGATCGTGAGCAAGGTGGTGACAGGTTTACTAGAGATTCAGGCGAATCATGATGGTATATGCAAAGGATCTGCACAAGGAAAGAACGTGAAGAGTCTATTTCTGAGCAGTGACAGCAAAGCAAAGGGAATCTTGGACATAGTACATTCGGACATCTGTGGACCAATGTCATCAACATCACTTAGCAGATACGCATATTATCTTTCATTTATTGATCATTACTCACGTAAAACTTGGATTTATTTCTTGAAAGCAAAAATTTAAGTGTTTAGCAAATTCAAAGAATTCAAGGCTCTGAAAAAAAGATAAAAAACATTAAGGTCAGATAACAGAGGAGAGTTTAGATCAAATGACTTCAAGACATTTGCCATAGAAGTCGAGATTAAAAGTGAGCTCACTACTCCCTGCAATCCTTGAAGAATGGCGTGCTAAAAAGAAAGAATCAGACAATAATGGAAGCACTGAACCCTATGATCCACGATCAAGATTTACCATACACCTATGGGAAAAGGCAGCCAGAATCGTTGTATATGTGCAGAATAGAACCCCTCACCGTGTACTTGGGAACCCGACGCTAGAAGAGATGTTTATAGGAGAGAAGCCAGAGATCAGCCACCTGAGGATATTCGACTGTCCAATATATATACATGTTACCAAGGATAAGAGAACAAAGTTGGATCCTTAAAACAAGAAGGGTATATTTGTTGGATACAATGAGTCAGCGAAGGCATACAGAGTCTACATTCCTAGCTACAAGAAAAATGAGACTAGTAGAGATGTCACCTTCGAAAATTTTAGCAGATCAAAGAAGACTCATACAGATAAGGTCCATGATAAAGAGCATGTAGCTCCTACCATTGTAGAGACAGACATAGATGACGATGTTATACAAAAAGAGAATATTTTTGGAGGATCATGATAAGATAGAACCTCAAAGACCTATAGATCCACCCCGAGAAATGATTACACATACGAGAAGACTAGCTTGGGCTTGAGAAGTTACTCATGTTGCAAAGAAGTATGGTTCTCTTGATGGATCCTTCAAAAGAGAGCAAGAGACCACAACCATATTCCAGCTACGTGGCGTTGTTATGTGACATCATTCATGCGGAGCCTTCCAGATATGAAGAAGCAACTGAAAAGAAAGTATGGAAGGATGCCATGATCGAGGAATACCAACCCATTATGAAGAATGATATTTGGGATGTGGTTCCAAGACCGAAAGGGAAGTCAGTGGTGACTTCCAAATGGATCTACGAAACGAAGCATTCAACAAATGGCAGTTTCGAGAAGTACAAGTCAAGGTTCGTGGCTCGTGGTTTCTCTCGAAAAGAAGGAATAGATAATGAGTAGACATTTGCTCCAGTAGCAAGATACAATTCAATTAGAGCTATACTTGTAACTTGTTATAGCTGCAAAGATAAAATGGAAAGTACACCAAATGGACATAAATACATCTTTTATGAATGGTGTAGTGGAAGAGGAAGTGTGCATGGAACAACCACAAGGATTCGAGACACATGACAGGAACACACATGTGACCAAATTGAAAAAGGCCTCATATAGATTGAAGCAGGCACCCAAGACGTGGTATAGTAGAATTGACAGCTTTCTGATAGGCTTGGGCTTTACCAAGAGTAAAGCAAATTGCAACCTTTACTACAAGGTTGTGAATGGTGGACCAGTGATACTACTATTATATGTGGATGATTCGTTTCTAACAGGGGAAGAGAATCTCATCGCTGAGTGTAAGAGGGAGCTTTTTGTAGAGTTCAAGATGAAAGACATAGGTATGATGCCTTATTTCTTGGGTCTAGATGTGTGGCAGAAACTGGACGACATTTTCCTTAACCAAGGAAAGTATGTTGTAGAGATGCTGAAGAGATTCAGGATGATGGATCGTAAATCCATGCTTACACCGATGGTGACAAACCTGAAGTTATTGAGTGATACTTCTTCAAAGACAATGGATGCCACCATGTATAGACAGATGATTTATTCATTGATGTATTTGACGAACATGAGGTTAGATATATGCTTTGCGGTGAACACATTGAGTCAATATATGGTTGAGACGAGACGTGTTCACCTCATTGTGGCAAAGCATTTGATGAGGTACCTGAAAGGTACAATTGACTATGGACTCATATATGTTTCAGATTGTGAGATAAGACTACATGGCTATAGTGATTTCAGATTGGGTCGGTCGTGTCGCAGACCAGAAGAGTACATCAGGATGTTGCTTCATTATTGGGTCAACGATGATTTTGTGGCTTAGCAGAAAGCAGAGTAGTGTGGCACTCAGTACGGCCGAGGCAAAGTATATAGGAGCATGTTCAGCCAGTGGTGAAGCTTGTGGTTTCAGAAGCTGCTTACAGGGTTGTTTAATCATGAGTTGGAGGTGACTTGTATCTTTTGTGACAACCAGAGTTGCATAAAGGTGTCTAAGAACCCTGTGTTTCATGACAAGTCCAAGCAGATCGAGATCAGTTACCATTATATCCGAGATATGGTGCAAAGGGGAATTGTGAAGCTCCAGTATATTGCGACAAACGAGTAGATAGTCGATGTGTTGATCAAGCCTCTGTCAAGGGTAAAGTTTGAGTACTTCAAGGACAAGCTTGGCGTGGTGCAGAATGACTTTCCTCCCAGAGAGGAAGTGTTGAGTTACAAATGTGATTCCACGAGCAGTAGCACACTGAGTGTAGCGACAATGGGTAGTCATTCACAAGCACGTTACAGACTAGGGCACAAGTTGGCTTCACCTCGCATAGGGTCAAGATGCCCAGCCTTTGGGTTGGAAGACCAGGTCATGTGAAATGGTGATGCCTAGCTTTCGAGTTAGAGGGTCAACCTGAGTGGGTCGGAGGGTTCCTAGAATTGTGCTAGATGGCTAGTGTGTGTGCACTGGATCGCCTAACCCTTATGGTTAGATGACTAGTCACTGTGGGCTGGTTGCCTGGTGGTGCAAACCAGAAGGGCTAATCTTCAGGTTAGTCATCCAAATTCTGTGTGAGCTAGATGTTCAGTGTGTGAGATAGATACCTAGTTCGATGTGAGACAGAAGAAGTCTCGTAATGACATAAGGTTCGAAAGGACGTCGATGACCATAAGGTCTAAAAGGACGATGACAATGTACCCACTAATGAGATGCTATGTAGGATGTTGAGGCCTTGAATGCATGAAGTGGATGATGGCTTGCTCGTGTACAGAACTTCTAGTAAGGGATAGATTCATGAAAGTCAACAAGTAAATGGCCAAAGAGTACAGTTGTGCAGAAGCAATGTTGAAGATCATGCCAGAAGTATACCTTCCTTGCTAAGAGGAAGTGTTTATGTTTTGAGTATCTTTAGAAGATATTCTTATTGTATTTGATCAAGTAAAACCCTAAAAGAAACAATGCTAAGTTATAGTTGTAATGTCATCCTAGAAGATTCCAGAAATAATAAATAAACAATATTATATTGTTTCCTAGAAAAGTCGGCCCAGTAAAGATAAACAAGTCGACCCTGTTGATGTATTTGTAACTTCGGAATGTATTCACTTGTATATTTCATATTGTATTTCATTGTACCCCAATGGAGATGTTTGTTCCTCTGATCGGGAGAGTCATTAATATAATTAAGTCATGTAAAGTCATTGAGGTTAACCCTCCATTGTATGTCTAGGCATTAAACCCCAGAGTTAAGTTGTAATAGGGTTATTAAACTCTCCTAGAGAAGTCAGCCCTGTAGGGAAGAAAGTCAAGTGGAAATTAAGTATAAATAGAAAGTGAGCCTCTCTATTTGACACGCACACTCACTTAACAATAGTGCATGAGTGAGAGAGGAGTAGCTCGCACAAGTGAGAGAGAGAGAGAACAACTGCCAAAGATCATCTTTTTTCTTTTGGGTTTTACTTTTGCTATTGGTGCTCATTCTATCTCTGAGGAAGTTGCGAGGTTTTCTCCTTTATGGTTTCCCCGAGGAAAATTCTTTGTCTCTCTTATCTCTTGTGATTATTGTTGTGCATGTTATTCTCTCAAATAAGATCCTAGATCATATTGATTAAATGATAAAAATCTAACATGGTATCAAAGCTAACCTGAGAAGAAGACACTGTGCAGCTGCAGAAGCTAGGGCTTCTTAATTTTTTGGTTTCTCTCCACAAATCATCAGCAAAAAGAGGCTAGGCTAACTCTCCTTTGAAGAGCGCATCTTCCTGTGGAAGCATAATTTCATTCCGAGCATTTTCAGTTTTTGGCCTGTCACTGCTACAGGAAATTAGGGCTTTTCATAGAAGTGGAATTTTTGAGTGAGCCCAACATAGAATTGCTCTCCTCCTCAAAATCGAAATTTAGAGACCAAGATTGAAATTTTTGGTTGGGTAAAACTCCGGGAAAGTCAAACCCTAATTTGACCCCGAACCAAAAAATCAGCTCTAGATCCAGTTCGGGCATCTCAAATCGGTAAGATCTAAATCTTTTGTATTTCCATTTGAGGTTCTCATTAAAGATGTCTCATCACACCAAGTTTGATGAAAAGCTTGAAGGAGCTGATAACTTCCAAGCATGGAAGTATATGATTTCACTGGTTCTTGAAGAAAATGAATTGGACACCTACATAAGTGGAGAGGTTCCCGTTCCAGAGGGAGATGAGGCTAAAGCCTTACACAAGAAGAACTTGGTCAAGGCCAAGAGGATTATTGTTGATTCTATCAAAGATCATCGTATACCACATGTGTCTTCGTTAAAGACACCTAAAGAGATGTTTGATTCCTTGACCAAGCTATTTGAAGGGAAGAATATAAATCGAAAGATGGCTCTGCGAAATCAGTTGAAGAATGTAAATATTCAGAATACAGAGACCATTCAGTCATACTTTACAAAGGTCTCTCAAATCGAAGAACAACTTGAAGTTGTGGAAGAAGAAGTAGAGAAAGGAGAAATTGTGATGACCACCTTGAATGGTCTCCCTAGGTCATGGGACTTTTTTATTCAAGGGATTTGTGCTAGAAGAAAGTTAATCACTTTTAGTAGGATGTGGGAAGAATGCTCACAAGAAGAAGCTTGAATAGTAGCTCGAGAAGATAAGATGGGAAATGAAGATCAAGCTCTCACAACAGACACCAAGAAAATCAAAAGAGAGCACTATCATCTCAAGAAAGGTAAGCATCCAAACCAGAATCAGAAAGATAACCCTAGAAGATCCAATAGAGATCTATCTAATGTCAGATGCTATACACGTGATGAGAAATGACAGTTCGCTAGAGATTGTGCTAGAAATAAAGGTGGCTCTCACAAGAAGAAGGGCAACAAAAGAAGACATCATGCTCACACTGCAGAGGATGATCAACCTCCTAGGAAGAGAGTCAAAGAAGAAAGTGAAGATTCTTCAAGCGATGAAGAGTATGTTTTGATTTCTGCCCTCACGGAAACTATTACACATGGAAGCAATGATTGGCTCATATATAGTGGGGCTTCCAAGCATATGACGAGACTTAAAGAATCCTTTGAGAATCTATCCGAACACGAGTCACCCCACAAAGTGAAACTTGGGGATGACTACCAATACCCTATAAAAGGAAGTGGTGAAGCTTCCTATAAGCTAGACTCTGGAAAATCTATGAAGATGAAGGATGTCTTGTTTCTACCAAGACTAAAGAAGAATCTTCTCTCTATATCTGCATTGGATGCAAAAGGTATGAGGGTTGCATATGTAGATGGCCAAGTACTTATGTGGCCAAATGGAAAGACTATAGATGATGCAGTAGTGATTGGAGAGCAATAGGGAGGCTTATACAAACTAAAGGGCCAACCAGAACAAGCTTTGGTCCATGACTCAGTAGAGCCAAGTGAACTTTGGCATAGAGGGCTTGCACATGTGCACTATAGGGCACTACCACTTGCAAGCAAAGTTGTTGAATGTCTTCCAAAAATCCAGGCAAAACATGAAGGCATTTGCAAAGGATGTGCAAAGGGAAAGAACACAAAGAAGACATTTCCAAGTAGGGAAAGCAAGGCAAAAGGAATCTTGGAGATTATCCACTCCGATGTATGCAGTCTGATGTCATCCAGCTCATTGAGTGGGTATGTATACTATGTTTCCTTCATTGATAATTTTTCTAGGAAGACATGGATATATTTCTTGAAAAGTAAGGATGAAGTATTCAACAAGTTCAAGGAATTCAAAGCCTTGATCGAGAACCACATAGCGAAGAAAATCAAAACCTTTCGATTAGACAATGGTGGAGAATTCACATTAGATGAATTCAAGGAATTATGCAGAGAGTCAAGGATTAAGAGGGAATTGACCACTCCATATAATCCACAATAGAATGGAGTTGCAGAAAGGAAGAATAGAATGATTATGGAAGCAGAAAAGGCAATGCTTCATGATCAGGATCTTCCTATGCATTTATGGGCAGAAGCTGCTAGGACAGTTGTGTATGTACAGAATAGAACTCCGCATAGAGTACTTGAGAACAAGACACCAGAAGAAGTCTTCTCTGGCAAGAAACCATAAGTCAGTCATCTCAGAATATTTGGTTTCCCGGTGTACATACACATTCCGAAAGAAAAGAGGACGAACTTAGATCCTTCAAGAAAGAATGGTATATTTGTCGGATATAGTGAAAGCTCGAAGACTTATAGAATACATTTCCCAGGATTCAAGAAGATCGACATCAGCAGGGACGTGACATTTGACGAAGACTCAACTTACAACAAATCCAGAAAGAGACCTGTTGAAGACCTTGAAGAAACAGAAGTACCCAGGATCCGAGATACAACAATGAATGGAGCAACTCTAGAAGAAGATCGAGAAATGGAAGAACCTCAAGAACCGATCGATCCACCCCGTGAGAAGAATTCTTACAAGAGGAAACCAACACGGGTACGAGAGGCTATCCTAGGTGCAAAAAGATATGGAGCTTCAGAAGGAATACACAGAGAAAGGAAGAGACCTAGGCCATACTCCAGTTATGTAGCCCTGCTGTGTGACATCATTGATAAAGAACCTTCCAACTATGAAGAAGTGGCAGAAAAGAAAGAATGGAAGGATGCGATGATCGAGGAGTACCAGTTGATCATGAAGAATGATGTCTGGGATGTGGTCCCAAGACCAGGAGGGAAATTTGTTGTGACTTCCAAGTGGATCTACAAGATCAAGCATGCCGCAGATGGCAGCATAGAGAAATATAAAGCGAGATTTGTGGCACGTGACTTCACTCAGAAGGAAGGGATAGATTATGAATAAACTTTTGCACCTGTAGCCAGATATACTTCCATCAGATCAGTACTTGCTCTGGTTGCAGTGATGAAATGGAAGATACACCAAATGGATGTCAAGACAGCGTCCTTGAATGGTGTAGTGGAAGAGGAAGTGTATGTGGAGCAGCCACTCGGATTTGAGACACATGATAGGGAGACTCATGTGTGCAAATTGAAGAGGGGCTTGTACGGTTTGAAACAAGCACCTAGGTTGTGGTACGGCAAGATTGACAACTTCCTGACTAGTTTGGCCTTTACCAAGAGTAAAGCGGATTCGAAACTTTATTACAAGGTTGAGGAAGGGAACCCAGTGATACTCCTACTGTATGTAGATGACCTGTTTGTGACAGGTGAGGATGGGTTAATTGATGACACGAAGAGGAAGCTTGCTGCCGAGTTCAAGATGAAGGACTTGGGCATGATGCACTACTTTCTAGGCATGGAGGTATGGCAAAGTGTGGATGGAATCTTCCTTGGACAAGGGAAGTATGCAGTGGAGATCCTGAAGAGGTTCGAGATGATGGACTACAAGGCCATGGACACACCTATGGCATCGAACCTGAAGCTATTGAGTGATGCTTCATTAGAGTCGGTTGATGCCACGATGTATCGTCAGATGATTGGATGCTTGATGTACTTGGCGAATATGAGACCAGATATTTGCTTTGCTGTGAACACATTGAGCCAGTTCCTGACAGATTCGAGACATGTTCACCTAATTGCTGCAAAGCATATTCTGAGGTACCTAAAGGGTACAGTTGATTATGGGTTCAACTATGAGGCGAATCAAAAGATTAACTTGGAGGGTTATGTGGATTCTGATTGGGCAGGCAGTGCCATTGATAGGAAGAGCACTTCAGGGTATTGCATAAGTATGGGATCAGGTGTGATCTCTTGGTTTAACAGGAAGCAGTCATGCGCGGCACTGAGTACAGTCGAAGCAGAGTATGTCGCAGCTTGTTCGGCTAGTTGTGAGGCAGTGTGGTTAAGGAAGCTACTGTCTGATTTGTTTGATCTCCAGTTGGATGCTACTTGTATATACTGCGACAACCAAAGTTGTGTGAAGTTGTCGGAGAACCTGGTGTTCCATGACAATTCAAAGCATATCGAGATCAAGTATCACTATATCAGGGATATGGTGCAGAGAGGAGCAGTGAAGCTCCCGTATGTGGCGACGAACAAACAGATAGCTAATGTATTGACCAAGTCATTAGCCAGAGTGAAGTTTGAGTACCTTAGAGAGAAGCTCGGTGTTCTTCAGATCGAGGTTCCCTCTAAGGTGAAGTGATGAGTTCCAAAGACGCAGATACACATGAGCCTTTCCGACATGGTGGCAGACTGGGCCTCCCATGGTCATCGATGTAAGTGTTGAGCCTTTCCGACATGGTGGCAGGTTGGGCCTCCCATGGTCGTTGATGTAAATGCTAAGCCTTTCCGACATGGTGGCACGCTGGGCCTCCCATGGTCGTTGATGTAAGTGCTGAGAGCCTTTCCGACATGGTGGTAGGCTGGGCCTCCCATGGTTGTTGATGTAAGTGTTGGAGCTTTTCCGACATGGTGGCAAGTTGGGCCTCCCATGGCCGTTGATGTAAGTGCTGTGTATTTGGGCTATGCTCCATGTGACGATGAGATGATATGAAGATGATGAGGTAGTAGTAGGGTACACAGGTGTTGCAAGGCATGTAATTAGTCCTTGGATGCTCCTTCAGGTTTTGTAGTGGCATGTAATCAGTCCTGGGAGATCTTGCAGGTTTTGCAAGAGGCATATAATAAGTCCTGGGATGTACCTACTTGATGCCTCGTTTGTAGAGATGATGAATACCTACATGGAGGCCAGGCCTACATCTAGCATGAAAAAGGGTTGGCTCTGTAGAACTTCCTATGACGAGTAGATTTGAGAGATAGCACCATTTGCTCGAGATAGCAGCAGCAATGACGATGATGATCCGGTGACGAAGACTTGTGTTGATGAACCGTGTCAAGAGAATACCTTCCTAGTTAAGAGGGAGTGTCGATGTATTTGTAACTTCAGAATCTATTCACTTGTATAATTCATATTGTATTTCATTGTATCCCGACAGAGATGTTTGTTCCTCCGATTGGGAGAGTCATTAATATAATTAAGTCATGTAAGGTCATTGAGGTTAACCATCCATTGTATGTCGAGGCACTAGAACCCAAAGTTAAGTTGTAATAGGGTTATTAGACTCTCCTAGAGAAGTCAGCCCTGTAGGGAAGAAAGTCAAGTGGAAATTAAGTATAAATAGAGAGTGAGCCTCTCTATTTGACACACACTCACTCAGCAATAGCGCCTAAGTGAAAGAGGAGTAGCTTGCACAAGTGAGAGAGAGAATAGCTGTCGGAGATCATCTTTGTACTTTTGGGTTTTACTTTTGCTATTGGTGCTCGTTCTATCTCTAAGGAAGTTGTGAGGTTTTTTCCTTTATGGTTTCCCCGAGGAAAAATCTTTGTGTCTCTTGTCTCCTATGATTATTGTTGTGCATGTTATTCTCTTAGATAAGATCCTATATCATATTGATTAAACGATAAAAATCTAACAGACCCCAGCGTGAAAAAGTAAGTCATAAAACAAGTATAAATAGAGGGGTCACCCTCCTCATTTTGACACATCAGGCACATCAAGCAAGTTTGCTCCATCACAAGGAAGAAGTTTGCTTCAACTAGAAGAAGATTATTTTTGGGTTGTAGAAGATTGTTTTGGGTTCGGTATTGTTGGAAGACTTCTATCTTTGGATCTAGGGTTTGTCTAGAGCTTGTCTATCTTTCTATGAGAGAGCCTTAGTTCTTCAATGTATTGACATTGTACTTTGTTGACAAATCTATACTGAAGAAGTTTTGTTGGGTTTTTCCTGTGAAAGAGTTCTCGCAAGATAAATCTCTGTGTTTATTATTGAATGTCTTTCTTTCAGTGATCCTTATGCTTGCAGTTATTATGATATGAAGTAAATTGAACTAAGGATTGACTAACATATATGCTTTAAGTAAAATCTCAACAGTCAAAAGAATGAGTGTGCTTTCCACAATGCTTACAAGGGTGAAGATCAAAACACTGATCTTTCATGTGGCCAACTCGATCACAATGTTGGCATCTTGATCTCTGAATTGATGTGGATGAAGATAGACTCTCGTTGAGGAAACCAACAATCTAAAACTGAATAGGCTTGGAGAAATCGAGAATGTGAACTGTCACTTCCTTATCGTATCCAAGGCCAGTTCTATGCTTGTTGTGGTTCATCTCTTCCCATGGTGTGATGATGGGCTTGTGAACAAGCGGAACCTCTATATGCATGTCTTCATTTTCATTTTCTTTTGCTTCTGATGGGATGCCACCGATATGCTTATGTGCTTCTGAAGTGGCGTCAATCTGTGTAGGATGTTGAATAAAATCATGAAGGGGATTCTTCTAAACATGAAAAGGTTTAGAATGTCCTTCTTCTCGTATGAGTTATGACACAAGCTGTAAAAATTCCAGTATGTCTTTTGAATCTTGCACACACTCTCGAATTTGAGTGAGGGTGATCCTGTCGACCATGACAAGCTTGTCAACAGTAGACAACAGGAAAGTGTTCAGTAACTATACAAGGCCATTTAATCTCGCCATTGATAAAATGAAGCTCAAGACCCAGTCAAATAATGAAGGTCTTCTTCCAATTCCACCCTTTTACAATCAAATTCAACAATTGAAGTACTTTACTCAATAGAAGAGTGGGTGTCGGTCTCAACCAAAAATGCACCCAAATGCATCTAAGCTCACAGAATACAATTTCAAGTATGAACTACAAAGCTACAATTGTTTGCAAGCTATAGTTGGTGATGATCCTCAACTTGAATGCTTTGCCTCTACAAAGCATTACATGGATCTCCAATACTCAATTTCACTCCAATGTGCACATGATCACTACAGATTCTCCATCAATGAGATCAAACTTCCATGGGCACCCTCAATGCATGCAACGAGTTTCGGTGGTTTATTTTCCCTGTGCAAATATGATGGTCGACAAAAATAGACCTATCACTTGTTCTGGATGTTGGTGAAGAAACACATATTAGTGTATGCACAAACGATATGTTTCAGTGGTATTCACGAGTTCTTGAAATAGGAAGGGAAAAAAACATGTAGTACCTTTGAAGGGAATGGTACTAGAGTGGGAGAATTAATGGCAACCAATACGTATGAATGACAGGAGATTGGTCGCAGTGGAGAGCACAAACAAAGTGTGGAGTAAGAGAACGCATGAGATACCAATATCGACGCAAAGGAGATGCTCTCTAACAGATTTAATGAAGCACAATGGAACCCCCAGTGCAAATAAACATTCTCTAACAAATACAACAAATGCATAGATAGCAATGTACAGATAATTTGCAATCTAAAAAGATCTTACATAGCAAACATAAAGCGTTGCCTGATTTTTAGTTGTCAGAGATAGCAGACTGTTTCTCAGCACAAGCCATAGGGCCAATTACTTCTGATACCACTATTATGTGCCTCAAAATGACACACTTAAATCACTAAGACACAGCCAATAACATACACGAAAGTTAATGTGAAAGCTCAATAATTCTCATTCAGGTATGTACATATAAATACACATGAGATGGCTCTTGGGTTTCAACTTCCCAAGACGTCTCTTGGACTCCCAAAGACTCTTCGTCTCTTAACCTGACAAATTAGTTTCCAAGAAGACCAACTGCTAGAAACAACCACCGATACCAACTGCCAGGAACTAGGACCAGTAGTTAAAGGATTTCAAACATAGTGCTTATCAAAATTGGGAATTTGTGTGTTATAGCTCAAAGATGGGATCAACTAGACTCAAGTTCAAGGATAGATTGGAAGGTGCCATGATTTCCTATCTTGCAAAGTTAAGCTCACCCTCTTGCCAAAAGAAAATGATCTTTGGGATATCGTCAAGGATGTAGTGACTCCACCGACAAATCTACAAGATTTCGCAGTTCACAAGAAGAAAGAAGTAAAAGTTGAGCAGATGATCATGGATGCTATTAAGGATCATTTGATCCCTCATATATTCAAGAAAAAGGCAACAAAGGATATGTTCGATGGCCTGATTAGCCTTTACCAAAGAAAGAATATAAACAGTAAAATGGTATTGCATAATAGGCTCATTGTTGATGTTTGTGATGCTTCGGAATATATTCCACAAGAAATAATCATAACAAAACCAAGAGCAAGACGGCCCAATTAAATTGACCCAGTCAAATGGTCAAGTCGGCCTAGTTAAATTGACCCAGTCAAAGGGTCAAGTCGACCAAGTTAAGGGGGGAAATGATCCAGTCAAGAAGACAAGTCGACCTAGTAAAATAGAAGTGAACTTAGCTCATTTGCAACACACAATTTCGCTGAAGCAAGAGGAGAACTGCGCAGATCCAGTGGAAGAATAGTAAAGGATTCAAGAAGCATTGTGAAGACTATTTTTGGGGTTTTAATTTTCTCTCTCTTCTTCACGCTCAACAGTTATTCAGTATCTTTCTTGTATAATTATTATGTAACTAGTGTTGAGCACTATTCTTGTTGAATAATCTTATCTAGAGAAGTTTGTTGAGATTTTCTCGTGAGAGGGTTTTCCCAAGGTAAATTTGTGTCTACTGTGAATGTATTTCTTTCAGTTGTCCTTTATATGCATGCAGTTTATATTTATGTGATACATAAGTTAATAATATCTAACTGGGATGAAATATCAATACGGTATCAGAACCGTGCTGAAAGAAGACATTTCCAGAGACGTAACAGTCGTAAGTTGGAAACTAAGGTTTCTAGTTCCAACCACTTCCAACCTTACATTGGACTTGAAAATTGTATTTTAGAAATCCCCTTAATAGGCACACTCATCTATGGAAGCATATTTCAGTTTGGAGAATTTTCAAATTTTCACCTAATTTTACCAGAGGTCAAGAACTAGGTCTTCCAGTTTTAAGCCCTTTCATCCACAGAGAAGACTTGATCTTAGCATTCTCTAACTTTCCCTAGGAAGGATGATGAACTCAGATCTCACTTTTGGCAAACTTAAATTTTGACCTACCCTCTACAAGGGTTTCTAGGTCAAACCTCATTGTTGACAAAATAACCACCAATCTATGGGTTGAGGAAAGATTATATGGAGCAGAAAACTTTTAATCTTGGAAGCATAGGATACTTCTCATCCTAGAGGAAAATGATCTCTTGAATTATATCAAAGAAGTTATCCTGGAACGAGAGGAAGAGGAGGCCAAGACAAAATAAAAGAGGAACGTGGTCAAAGCTAAAAGGATTCTATCTGATTCAATCAAGGACCATTTGATCCTTCATGTGTCAAACTTGAATATTTCTAAAGAAATGTTTGAATCCTTGACAAGATTATATGAAAGCAAGGCTACTAGCAAAAAGTTATTGATCAAACATCAGTTAAGGAATGTGATGATGAACAAAGTCAAAATCGGTATCCGCCTACTATACAAGGGTTTCTCAGATCAAGGATCAACTAACAGCTATTGGAAATCTTGTAGAAGAGAAAGAGCTCATGTTGGAAACATTGAATGCTTTTCCATTTTTGGGATGTGTTTGTTCAAGGTATTTGTGCAAGGAAAAAGTTACCCAAGTTTGATAGGCTAAGGATAGATCGCACTCAAGAAGAAGCAAGGTAGATCTCCAAAATGCAAAAGACAAATGATGAAGAAATTCAAGCACTTGCAGCTCATGCAAGGAAAGGAAAAGTTAGAAAGTTTACCAAGAATACATGTTGCCGCCTAATTCGCACCTCAGGTCACGTGGCAGAAATCTTCAAGACACTGGGTGTGACCTTAGGGGGTGGTCCCTAGTAAAATAAACTATGGTGTTTAAACTATAACAATGCAACAATTAGTCTAGGAGATGAGATACAATAAAACCTTGAAACAAAGATAACTGCAAAATATTTAAGTAACTAGCATAAATACCATTCCACACAACACAATGATTAACTTAATAAAGAAAATAAGCAAGATTGCCAAAATAGACCAGTGCTAATGGAGTGCTTGTGTAAAGGGTTGCTAGTGAAGTCTCGTGAAGTATTGCAGTTGTCTCAGTTGGTCGGTTTTAACATTATTGAGTAATTAGGGAGCGGATCACTTCTTGGTAAATTTTATTATTAATGTCGTAATGATCTTTCTTATTAAGGGAAAAAGGGTATTCCAGATATACCCGGAGGTACGAGGAATGTGTCCAGAGTTACCGAGAAGTGGCTCTCACGGTGACGTGTGGGCTAGATGGAGTCGCGGGACAATGTTCAACAAAACCAAACGAGGGTGTAGCCTAACGAAGGCCTGCGGTCACTTTCTAGTGGTTCCTGCTTCACTTGCAGAATTTCCCCACAACTTAGTACAATCGCATAAGTGCCGAATTTTCACTTGTAGGAATTAATTGATGTGTTTTGCTAATTACTAGTCACTTCAATCCCTTTCTGATTGTCCTGCCGATCCAGCCAAAGGCCTGCAGTGGTCACAAGAGCATACGAGGTCTTGAAGTCTTGGATATTTTAAGTTTTTTAAAACTAAGTGAGAGTTTTTAAAATCTCGGTGCCGATAGTCTCGTTACCAAGAACACGATCGAATTGATTAATTTTACTTTACGAAATTAAAACAAACTGGAAAAAATAAGGAAAAAAATGAAACAGTGTGAATCTGCCCTAGGGGGATGGGGTGTGGGCACTTGGCTTCCCACTTGCTTCTCTTTTTACAATGATTAGAAGAAAGAAGTACTTGTGTTCCTTTGTAGAATAAGAAATGACAAGTTTTTACAATTAAAGGGGCCTTTAAGAAGTGGCCAATGAAAGAAGTAAGAGAAGAGGGGTCTTCAGTTTGACTTGGATATTTAAAATTTTGCCAAAGTACCTCTTTATCAAATCAATCTCTGCTGCAAAACAGCGAACAAATTCTTATTAAATATGATAGAAAATCTAATTAAAACATAAAAATTTGAAGTACTTTAAAGATAGCAAATTTTAGGAATTAAACTAGTACTTGCTTGTAATCAAATCTTGTAAAATATAACTTTAATAAACAGATCTGAAACTTAAAACTTGCATATGTAAATCAGAAAGTTGAGATATTCCAATTCTTCAGTAAGATTTAAATATGCAAAATAAAGAACTTAGTAACCAAAAGACTTGAAATTTTGTGACGGAAGGGTATCACCAAGCTTGAAAGATGGAGAAAGAAAGACAAGAAAGAATCCACGAAATGTTAATGGTGGGATGAAATCCTCTCTTCAAATGCTACTTGGAGTGAAGGTAGAGCTCACACGTTCATCCAAATCTCCAACTTAAGCAACCTGTAAAAGAAATCTACAAAACCTTGCAAATGGGGATTAACTACCAGTGTTTTTCCAATAATGAAGGCTCAATAAAAATATGGGGACTCAAACTAGAATCATAAACTCATAAGTACTCTGCAATAATAAGTAATCACAGGAGTATTACTTCCTATCTTATCAGAAAAACAATTATCTTCAAAACCAACAAATCCCGAACACATACAAGCTTAAAAAAATCCACAGGTTGCCTCAATATTACCAATGAAAACACATCCAAACACCATAGAGCCCACTTGCTTTAGCCTCGAAAGCCTTTTATTAACTCAACAATTGAAATTACATATCACAAGAGCAGAGGCTCAATGCCCAAATCATCCGTCAAGAATGAAGAGAGGTTGCCTGCTTAAATAGAAATCCGGCAAAGAGAGGGGAATGC
This sequence comes from Pseudotsuga menziesii, assembly GCA_001517045.1. Lineage (NCBI taxonomy): Eukaryota > Viridiplantae > Streptophyta > Pinopsida > Pinales > Pinaceae > Pseudotsuga > Pseudotsuga menziesii. Next base: position 188,105 of record LPNX011057106.1, read on the forward strand.
ATCTCCTCAAGGATGTGCTAGCTCCACGTGAGTTGGTTGTGGGTTGGAGAAAGGTTGGAATGAGTTGGATAAAGGCAAAAGGAGAAGCAACTTCCAAAACTTTGGAATCCACATCACCAAAAATCATCCACGTCACCCAAACATCCATCTCTCCTGGGATTTGTGTCCCCACTTGGAGAGGAAAGTTCCAAACTCAAAAAACTCTCCGAATTGACAACATCTAACTTGTCTCTCTTGCCCGGCTACTTGCCAAAATAATTTGCCAAGTCACCCAACTCTTTTTTGGCAATTATCTTTTATTTTTTTAATTGCCGAATTTTTTAATATTTCATTTTTTCTTGGGTTTTTGGGTTTTTCGAGTAATTATTAAATTTGGAGTTAAATAATTACTCGAAAACTTAATAAAGTGGGTCTAGGCGTTAAGTGGGTGCTCTGAGTTAGAAAATTAGCACCCCCATGGCAAAAACAACCTCCTAGTCTATCCTAAAAGAGACTAGGGCAGATATTTCACTATCGAACCCTCGTTAACTTAAGACACCGTCTTCAACCCCAACAGTCGCAGCTGCACGTTGTGCTGTTGCTCAAAACTCCAAAATCAACAATAATAACCATAGATAGTCTCTTTAGTCCAATAACCCTCTTAAATAGAGTCTCATGTGCTTTTATGGTTTGCATGTCACTTTTAGGGTTTATGCTTCACTTTTGCATGCATGCAATTCTAATTTGATGTTGACTTTTAAGCCTAAAGAAATAAGGCTTCTTTTATTCGATTGATGACTTTAACATTGAATGAATGTCCTAATCTTCTCTAACTATCAAATACCCTCAGTCAATTCCCTCTTATGCAGTACCCGCTTGAAACTATGGAAATTAAGTAGGTAAGCGGGTGTTTTGGGTGCTTAATTAGAGGGGGACATTACAGTCCTCCCCACTTGAAATTGCTTGTCTTCAAGCAACTGCAAACTAGGATGCTGCAATACTTGCTCTCCCTCCCATGTGGCATCCTCCATAGGTAAATCTTTCCATTTTACGAAATACTCTCAAATCACCATGTTTCCTAGCTTCCTTTCTCGCACCTGTAGGATTCTCACTAAAAACAGTACCACCAACCCTTCATCAACTAAGGGAGGCAACTCGATGGATGGAGCAATGTGTTGTCCTAATGTTTTCTTGAGATTGGACACATATAATACATTGTGAATCTTGGTCTCCTCCGAGAGTTCTAGTTCATAAGCCACCTCTCGAATCTTCCGAACTACCTTGTAAGGACCATAGAAGCGAGGTTTTAGTTTTTTTGCTCCTTTTTTCTCGAGGGAAGATTGCCTGCAAGGTTGTCGAGATAAATATACCACATCTCCTACCTCAAAGCTCTTCTCAATCATGTGTCTATCTGCATATAGCTTCAATTGATTCTGTGCTTCCTGCAAGTTCTCCCTTGGGACCTTAAGAATATCATGACTGTCCTGTACCTAATCTTTTGCCTTGGGTGCTCTGCTGTCTCCAAAAGCTAAATCTGCGAAGTTCAGTGCCTCATAGCCATACAGTGCTTTAAAAGGGGTCATCCCGATAGACATATGGTAGGTAGTATTGTAGCAGTATTCCCCTAAGTGTAGCCAATTTAATCCATGTCCTCTGTTGGTCTACTACATAATTGTGCAGATACCCTTCAACCCATTTGTTGACAATCTCCGTCTGCCCGTCGCTTTGCGGATGATAACTTGTACTTGCAGCGAGTTTAGTCCCTACCAACCTGAATAGCTCTTGCCAGAAAGCACTAGCGAATTTACTGTCACGATCACTGACGATGGTTTTGGGTAGCCCATGTAGTCTGAAAACCTCTCTGAAAAATAACTCGACTACCTGTGTTGTTGAATAATTGGAAGAGATAGCAAAGAAGTGAGTAAATTTGGTCAACCGATCTATCACTACATATAGACAATCACGTCCCTATACCTTGGGTAACCCTATAATGAAGTCCATTGAGATACTTTCCCACTTCTGCTCCGGTATCAGTAATGGCTGAAGTAAGGCTGACGGATGAGTATGTTCGATCTTGCTCGGCTAGCAGATACTGCATTCCCGAACGTGTTGCATTACTTCCCCTTTGAGGCCCGTCCATGAGAACCTCTCTCGGATTTGCCTACAGGTCTTCAAGAAACCTTGATGCCCTGATAACGGCGAGTCATGTGATGCCTGTATGATCTTCCTTTTTAAAGCTGATTCTGGGACGAGGTATATCCTGCCCTTGTAATAGATGATGTCATCAATAATTTTGTACCTGTCATCCTGGATATGTCCATCCAATAACTCACAAGCAAATTTGTTTTTGGAGTACTCTACTAAGAGAAGAGACCTCCAATCTGTGGATATACTCATGAGAGATAATGAAGTTGGTCGTCTGGATAAGGCATCAGCTACTACATTGCTCTTACCCTTCACATACTCTATCTCGAAATCATAAGCCTGCACCTTGCTGACCCATTTCTGTTGGCGCTCATTTAACTCCGTTTACTCCAAGAAGTACTTGAGGCTGTTATCATCTGTCTTGATTTTGAATTTGCTTCCCACCAAGTATTGCCTAAATTTAGTGAGGGCATGTAAGATGGCTAACATCTCTTTGTCATATATGGAGTAGTGGCGCTCATAGTCCTTCAGTTTTCAGCTTTCAAATGCAATCAGGTAAGGGTTTTGCATCAGTACGGCTCCTATCCTTTCTCCTGAAGCATCACATTCCACAATGAATGGTTGCAAGAAATCTGGTAGGGCCAAAATTGGGTAAGAACTCATGATGGTTTTCATTTCCTCAAAGGTACGTTGTGCCAATTATATCCATGTGAATGCCCCTTCCTTGGTGAGGTCGGTGAGTGGTGTGGCAAATTGAGAGAATCCCTTAACGTACCTCCTGTAGTAGGTGCAAAGGCCTAAGAAGCCCTTCAGTTCAGTAACTCTCTAATCTTCTCCATATGAACCTATACCCCTTCTGCACCGATTATGTGTCCTAGATACAACATCTCTTTCATGTCGAATTCACACTTAGACATCTTCGCGTAAAGCGAGTGCTCTTCTAGAATTCTCAATACCTCATCTAAGTGTTTCAAATGTTCCTCCCAAGTTTTGTTGTAAATTAAAATATCATCAAAGAACACTAGCAAATACTTTCGTAATTGAGCCCTAAAAGTGTGGTTCATGCACGACTGGAAGGTGGTTGGAGCATTGGTGAGTCCAAAAGGCATGACCAAGAACTCATAGTGTCCATAGTGGCAATGAAAAGTTGTCTTGGGAATGTCTTGATCCCTTACTCGGATCTGATGGTACCCCAATCGGAGATCGATTTTTGAAAAATATTTGGCACCTCTTAGCTCGTCCATTAGTTCATCAATCCTGGGGATGGGATACCTGTTTTTCATGGTCTTCTTGTTGAGCGCTCTATAATCAATACACATCCGCAATGTGCCATCCTTCTTTTTAACTAAGACCATTGATGATGCAAAGGGACTAGAACTCGACCGAATATATCCTAGTTCTAGTAATTCCTTGATCGTCTTCTCGATCTCATCCTTGTATCTTTTGGGATGCCTATATGGAGTGGTGATGACTGCTTGAGTCCCCTCCTCCAACTCAATGATATGCTCAAATCCCCTGTCTGGTGGTCTACCTACTGGAAGATCCCAGAATACCTTCTCGTGCTTCCGCAATAATGCCTGAATATCCGCTGGGCCTTGGGTGTTGCTCTCTGGAGGTTTTCTAAAGGTGACCAAGCACTCTTCTGACCTTTTTATGTTACCCTGCCTGAGCACAACCTCCATTCTCTGTGAAGAGACTGGTTTTGGGGGATAAGTGTTCATGCCCCTTAAAACTACCTGTTTCCCATTCGAACCCTGGAATTCCATTTCCATTGCCCTGTAATCTGTAGTATATTTTCCAGTGTTACACGGGGACTCGCCCCCCAAGGTCGGGGGCGCGCCCCCCTCGCTCCCTGCGCCCCAGGGGCTTGGGGGCTTATAGGGAAACGTTTCCTAGCGTCCCCAAAATCAGGAAACTCTCGGAAACTCGCAAGGGGGCGCGTCCCCCTGTTCTGCAATGCGCTCCGGTGAAGGGGGGCTCCCACATGCCCCCTCTAGACACTGGGTGCTCCTAGACGCCCCCCACGATTTTCCCAAATTCAGTTTAAAAAAGCAAAATTTTAATTTTAATTGTTGTTTAGTCTCTATTTCAGGCTTAGTTTTTAGTAATTTACTATTTCACTATTTTAGCATGCAATATCATTGATTCAAGTTTTCAATAACAGTGATTGAAATTACAAATATGAATATCCAAATTCAAATGACAAATTTGAAAATTATCATGATGAATTGTATAACATGTTTGTATTATTAATTTGCTATATTCTGATTTACAATGCACAATGATAGATTTAGTATTTAGTATTTATTATTTACTTTTAGTAGTTTACATGGGATGAATCATTGAATTGTTGTTGCTGGGATTTAATAATTTGTAATACTAATTTTTATTAAGACCTAGACGTCCCCCCGCCCCCCTGAATTTCACTAAAATTTGGGGGTGGTCTCCACACGTCCCCAATGTGCATTTCCCCGCTCCTGCGCTCCGGCGTCCCGGAAACTTGGAGGAACATTGATATTTTCCTATTGAATAAAGCCATTGGACGCCTAATACTACATTTGTATCGGCCACATTCACTACATAAAATGAGTCTGTCATATGGTAGTTGCCTAATGTGACATGCAATTTAGGAATCCAAAAGTTGCACTCCATGCTAGTGTTTCCTGCTATTGCTACAGTAAATCCCTCAAACTTCTCTGTCGGAATACCCTCTTAGCCACCCATGTTGCATCAATGAAATTGTGGGTTGCTCCCCCATCAATCAATACTCCTACCCTGTGGCCCTGCACTACTCCTCTGACCCTGAAAGTATGAAACCTAGGTACCCCGAATAATGTCGCAATAAATCCCTTTGGAGTATCCCCTTGGAGTGACTCCTCCTCTGCTGCCCGCAATTCCTCTGTTGTTTCCTGCTCATAGTCCTCCCCTTCACTGTCTGAATATACCTCTATATAGTGGGATTTGTCCTTTCCTGAGCACCTGTGTCTTGGAACCCACAGTTCTTGACAAGTAAAACATAATTTCTTTTGTCTCAAGTCGTTCCTTGTGTCGTCGTTGTTATCACACATATAGTAGTCGGGCTACCATACACTATTTTCATATTCCAGTACACTTTTTCAGTCAGTTCCCTTACATATGAGATGTTGAGATGAGCATCTATGATGGATCACTATTTGATGATGGATTGTAGTACTTTCCCATGCCATGACTGAGTCTCAGGACACTCAGATTTGAGGACTGATGTAGCCATTTCGCTATGTTGCACAAGTTTCTGGAACGCAGGTACGTCGGGTACGCGGACACGAGTATCCGATACGACTACAAGCTTCGCCCAAATTTGCAAGAAACGTAAGGTTGGGAGCGACAATAATATATATTAATTTTTTTAAAATATATTTAAAAAAATAAAGTTAAAAAATACATAATTGATTAATTTCATAGCTTAAACTATTTTATCCTCTTAATCCTCTAGTAGTGTCATGAAATTCATTTTTTTTTAATTTGCTCACTCCTTTAGGTCCACATTATACAAATCTCACTGTAATCTCACATTGCTCCTAAGAGTTCTTAGTATTTGGGTGCCTCTGCATTTTTTTTATGGTAACTACTACTTACTTCTAATTTGAATGAACTTGATTGTTTTAAGTTCAACTCAAATCTTTTGGTATCTTGAATTTGATATGGTTTATTATCCTAAATTGCTATATCAGTCAGTATGAATAACATAAGCTAGCTATAATCATTTGAGATATGAATTAAAGTAGTTCAATATCTTAGTATTGTAAAAAATTCATGTATATTCACTTAAGTACACTTGCAACGTATATTGAGTGTGAATGGATTTACACATTTAAGAAGTGTGGGCCCTCTTTATTTATATAACCTTGAAAATAAATAAAAAATGGCATTATTGATAGATTCAATTGAAATTTTTGTTATTGGTGATTTCTTGACACAATAAACTTGAATCATTCAATTGATTTTCAACACTTTTCTTATGATTTTGGCCTCCGCATGGTCAGGAGCTTGTAAAAGCTCCCTGTCTGTTTGGGAGCTTCTGGAAGCTCCCAAACAGACAGGGAGCTTCTACAAGCTCCCAATAAAAAGGAAGCGGCAAAAGCAAATTCCCAAAAAGCTCCCAAGTTCCCAAGGAAGCTCCCATAAAAAAGGGGACGTTTCGTACCAGCTCCCAAGCTCCCAGGAGCGGGGAAACGTCGGGTACGGGTTACCAAAATCCCGGGAGCGGTACCCGTGCAACTATGCCATTTAGCCATTTACAAAGCAGTCAATATTGCCCAGAGTTGCAGCAACGGGTTCTCAGTGGACAAATGTTGGTTCAGATTTTGGTTATTTGCAGGTATATGATTCGGCAGGTATTATCTTGTGTTAGTTATTATTGTTTTTATACTCATTCCAGTGACATATCTTAGCATTTAGTGTCATAATTTGGCTATCATATAAATATGTGGACCTGGTTGTATTGATATTATGTATGTATGTCCCTACTTAGATCTAGAAGTTCCTGACCCATACACATTGGTCTCGCCCTCCTTAAGGAGAATATAGGTGATCATCATCATTCCCACCATACTTTGGCTTGCTATTGTTGGTCTCATTGTTCACTATCTCCATCCATCCATTACCTTCCAATTATGTTTATGCCCTAACCTACTACTTGACTAGTGGCATGGAGGACTTTCTCCCACTATAGCCTCTTTGTTGGATAAGCTTCCCTGTTTATTTGTGTCTCGGCTCTGAGTTGCCTAGGTTGTGTTGGCTAAACCTGAAACAAATAGCGTTTCCATCAATACAATGTATATGGAAATGAAATGAATATCTTGTGAAAGGCCCATTCATGTAACAAGTGTTTCTGAACACACATGAATGCAAGGCAAGCCTAATGAAAATGGTTTTGAAGTGTAAATGTGAAATGTGAAATGTAAAACCCATGTAACAACTGTTTTTCAAACACGCATGAAGCATGAAGCCTTAATAAATATAAATCCATGTAACAAGTGCTTTTGAACACGCATGGGTCAAAGCTATGGAAACTCAAAGGCCCAAAAAAGAAATGGTTCTTAAAAGTTATATCTAAAATATTATTGGCCTCACTTGTATTTGATATGGATTGTGAGCATTTGTCATGGTGAATAAGCACCTCCGAACGTAACTTACCCATTTGTGAGACAATGCCATCCCCTGTGTTATTGCTTGTCCGTCATATGCTAGAGTGAGTATCCCCTTTCCATATCCAAAGTGTCATAGTGTCAAGTTAGTAGTCACCCTTTAGCCTAGCCTTTTGATTTTTAGCCTTCATCTTTCACTAGCAAATTGATTACAACTATGAAGTGAGTATGGTCTTGAAAGTTTGGTCTGAGCCATAATTAATAATTAACAAAACTCTATATATTTTGTTGGTAGACCCCCAGTGAAATGATTACTATTTGTTATAATTGTTACTTTAATGATTAGTAGAGCATGTCTCAACCTCTAACACTTGCAGCAGTTTGATGTTAGCCTAGGTCATATTATTGGTCATGTTGACTTGGTCAAACCTAGTTTGACCAATGTCGACCATAGGACATGAGGTCGATAGACCTCGAATGATGCAGATACATGATATGTGGTCTATTACAGGTCACCAAATGATTCTATGCAGTGGTTATAGGTTTGCGATGATGATTTGTGGTGCAGTGGTTATAGGTTTGCGATGATGATTTGTGGTATTCAGCATTATTTGATCATTTACAGATTATTATTATTCTATTGTCTGGGCATATTAGATATTGTACATGATCATGTAGCGATCTGTAAGGTGTATGAGTATATACCTTAAATGGATTTGGGCTCCCTGAATCCAATGCGACAGTTTGTTTTCAATTCTGGGCAATTACAGTGATGATTTGTCTCGGTATACCATTCTGGTGCAGTTTTGCCATGTTAAATGGCTTGTCAGAGCAGAGGGATGATTTGATTGGTTCACCTAAGGCGATGTATGAGGAGGGGGTGGTCCAACCACTTTTTTTTACCATTATATCCCCCTCCCAGAGAGCCTGGTGGGCTTAGTTGGACAACGCAGACACTCCAAGTGGCAGTTTGGGCAGGTTCACAGTTCCTGAGGCAGATTAAAAATGGTGAAAATGGCTACTAAGGAATTCGATTTGGGCTACTGAGGCAAGGGAATGGCATGGGATAAGTTTTGATGATGAGTGTGATGTCTTCCACCTCTTCTCCAGCAGTTTCAGCATTCAGGAGGACCCACACCCATCTCTCCGGCATGTTTTATGATTTTCTGGAGCTTTTGGAGGCTCACGATTCTCCCAGAGAGGCACGATTTTGCACTTAGAGTTATATTTTATTTATATTTTTCCATGGGGACACGCTAGAGGCGTTAGACACTACCCCCTAGACCCACCATGAACTTTATTCATGTTACTTTTGTCATGTTGAGTGGGATCCACCCTCTTAGGGCAATTTTGTCCATTGATGTGTTATATTATTATATTGATCCATGTACTTTATGTTGAGCTCATCTCAACCATTGATTAGAACATTTTGATCTTTTAATTTGAGCCATCCATTCAAAAGGTGGTTAGGATTTTGGTATCTCTCCATCCTATTTAAAGAAGAGAGCTTCTCATTGTAAAGGGGTCTTTGGCTCTCGGAATCTTGATAATAGAAAAACTCTTTTGTGGAAATTCTTGGGTCTCCTTTGCATCTGGAGTTCTGCGATAGTGATTAGAAAGTCTATTGCATCCTAGCATTTGAGTGTTTGTGGTGAGATCTATATTTTTGTGGAACCTTTGTCATTGTCTACAGGAGGGCGACTTCACTCGGGCGTTTTTGCAGGGCTTCCTCAACTCGCTTGTTTGGCATCGCTTGTATCAGGGAGCTATCATTAGTATCATTGTAATCTATGGTTCCATCTAGTTATTTCTTTTGTAGCATTTGTCCATTTCTCTTGATGCATCAAATCTGATATGGTTGAAGTTTGTTTTGCGGGAGGGAGGGCGCATTGGCTTCCTTGAGAAAATCGATTTGCATAGAATATTCATCCAAATCTTCCCAAATTGATCGGGAAGGCATAGATCATCATCATCAACGCATCTACAAGGTTATCCAGGTAAGATCCACAGGTTAGTTCTTCTTTTCTTGGTTACAATCCATTGGCATCTTTATTTTACTGTTAAAACCCTCATTTAAAAGAATCGAAAAATTCCATGGATAAAACCGCTTGATAAATTGGCAAACCATTTATGGGTATTGTAGATCGGGTCAAACACAAAGTGGGTTCTCATAGGCGTCATGTTTGGGTGACTCCACAAGGCCCAAACTCCAAGGCACTAATCCCTCAATCCTAGCCCATTCCTCATGTGGCCAATTTTTCTTGTGTTTTGATCCTATCTCTGAGGCTTGGGTATTTTGATATTGTCATACCTTTCATCAAATCTATCCATTGGTACTAGATAGCTCCAATATTGTTCTTAACCTCCCTGCATTGGACACGGTTCCCAAGGCAATGGATATTTTCATTATTTGTTGGTACCTTGATCCTGGATCTAGTAGTAAAACTCCAGTCACTTGTATTTCAACCTTGGATCAATTTCACATCTCATAATCTTCTTGATCTAGGCCATAACTTATCTTGTGACTTTATCCATAGATCTAGGGTTTACTTCATTTTACACCTTACGTATTTCATCTTCCATTGATTTGATCTGATGTCTTAGTTTGACCTCTCCAGTCGAGAGTAGGTTCGGGTCTCCCCCATTGTTGTCTTGGGCTAAGATAACATCAAGTGAAGATTGCCTCGATTAGCGTGACAACCATCCATTTGGGAGTCGAGGCTATCTTGGTTCACCTCTTTGGTTTCCAATTCCCTCTACCATCTATCTTGGATCCATCTCATAGGGGCAACTACAAGTTTGGTGATAACAATCGTCTCACCAAATTTTCTTCGGTACTTCCTGTTGGAAAGGTTTCCTATCTTTGTCTCTAACTGGAAAGTTGGTCTTGAGTGGAAACTTGTTCTTCGGGACTGAGTTTTGGAGATCCCTAGCTCTGTTGATTGCATCCTGTAGAGTGGAGGGTTTGTAGGCTTTCACCCACCCTCGTAGTGGTTCTATCAAGGCCTCTGTAAACAACATAATCAACCTGTTCTTCGACATATCTGTCACCATAACAGCTACCCTCTGAAACTCAAAGATGAAGGCCTCAGCGCTATCTGTCTGCTTGAGTTGAGCCAACTCTCTAAAATGTATCTCTGGGTCCTTCCTGTCAAACCGCTCCATGAGCTTCTAGGTGAACTCACTGTAGGAACTGATGGTGTTGTGACCCAATGGCACTAGTCCGTGGTACCACCACTCATGAGCCTCTTTGTCTAGGTGTAGTGTAGCCAGTTTAATGGTATCTGTCTCTGTCATGGGGTTGAGTTGGAAATAAGTATCCAAATTCTGAACCCATATTCTCGTTGAACCTTCGCAAGCCACATCAAAGTTTGGAATGGTCAACCTACCCAAGGTTTTCTACAAGTCATAGTTCTGATTAAATCCTCTGTTGAAATTCCTGGGTCGGTTCGTACTCTTCATGTTGCAGAAGTCTGAGAAAGACATGGCTGCATGAAACTCATCCCCCAAATCCCTGTATTCCTGTAGATAGGCTCCAAATGGTTCACTAGGTTCTACTAGGATGACTAGTCCTGCTACTGCATCTGCCAAAAAATGAGGCATAGTAGGTCTACTAGAAGACCTGTTATATATGTGGGGTGTGTTTTGCATATTAGTGTATGCATGCTTCCCACTACTGCTTGTAGGCCCCCTATCTACTAGTGAGAGAGGTATACTGCTATGTCCTGGTTTTGGTTTCGATGACAATCTGTTTCTTGCATGCAATACTTCCTTTTGCCCCAATGCGTTTACCAAGCTACGAAACTCCATCCTGTCTTCCTCTTCTCCTATGCCTTTCCCTCTGTTAGAGTGTTATACCTGTTGGGTCCATATCTGAATCGGTATCTTCTAGTTGGATATACTCAAATTCCTACTCCTCAGTGTTCCTACTCTTCTTTCTCCTATAGGTTACAAAAGTGTCTTCGTCTGTATTCATTTACTTCTCATGTTCAAGCCCATAGCTGGCAAGCAACATGCTCTAATACCACTGCAATATCCCAAATACTGATATTCTACTGATACTGTGTATAATGTTGACTCGTACACTCAATCTTGTGCCAAAATATGAAATAATCATGCATGCAAAATTGCCATGCAAAAATACCATAAAATATAGCTGAATTAGGGCTAGGGTTTGCAAAAAGGAATTTAACACTTACCACTTTTAACTCGGCTGATAATACTCCAGAGATAGTTGCATGCATAAAGTTCTAGATAAGTGGGTTAATGGTGCTCCTTTCCCCAATGTGACGCCCAGCCGCAACGAAACCCTCTTCTATACTGAAGGTGGCGTTTTTTATGGAAGGAGTGTTAGATGAAGCTGGAACTTTGCTGAGATGTGAGTCTGCCCCCGACAGAGAGAATGATTGGATCATGCATGAGTTTGGATCCCTCTGACCTAGCTAGCGAATCGATCTCTTGTTCTGCCGGTCACGCCCCCCAACTGCTCAGATCTGCTGGTAGATGCTCCAGATTGAGCAAATCGGAAGTTGATAGTCACTCAAGGCAGTAGAGAGACCTTGCTAATGAAGATGATTCTAGGATACGGAGGAAAAACTGGGATTCAGAGACCTAGCGAATGCTTTGGGGTTTTCCAGCTAAATCCCCCCAACTGCACTAATGAACCTACAAACAATCTTTTGGTAGATACTGAATCGCCAGATATGGATCAATACAATGGATGTCGTTGATAAACCTGGATGGTCTATCCTGAAAGAGACTAGGGCAGATATTTCACTGTCGAACCTCACTAGCTGAAGATATCGTCTTCAACCCCAACTGTCCCGTCTGCACGTTTTGTTGCTGCTCAAAACTCCAAAATCAACACCAATAATCATAGATAGTCATAATAATCATAGATAGTCTATTTAGTCCAATAACACTCTTAAATAGAGTCGCATGTGCTTTTAGGGTTTGCATGTCACTTTTAGGGTTTATGCTTCACTTTTGTATGCATGCAATTCTAATTTGATGTTGACCTTTACGCCTAAAGAAATAAGGCTTCTTTTATCCGACTTATGACTTTAACACTGAATGAATGTCTCGATCTGCTCTAAGTATGAAAGGCCCTCTGTCAATTCCCTCTTATACAGTACCCGCTCGAACCTATGGGAATTAAGTAGGTTAGTGGGTGTTTTGGGTGCTTAATTAGAGGGGGTCATTACACGCTCACACTATTTGCAAATAGGAAGTATTTAGCTATATCCTTGAACGACTGAATGAATGCATTGTTAATTGCACTTATATATTTCACATATGCACATAGTACACTCTTTCATTTGATTCCAATAAAGCACTGGTCATTAACATCCTCGAAAGAGACTACCTTTGGTGTCTAAGTGTTATTTCCAATGTTCCACAAAGTTTCTGGGGCGAGGGAGCATGGGAGTGGGAAAATGCACAAGGGGGACATGTGGAAGCTACCCCAAATTTTAGGGAAATTTCGAGGAAACGGGGGGACGTTGAAGTCATAAAAATTAATTTAAAATATAAACATGATAAATCCTAACAATAACTATTACCATGTAAAAAGTAAAACTAAAAACTAAATTCGTCATTATGGGGTGTACATCTATTAGTTAATAGCATATCAAATTTCAAATTTGTAAATGATACTGAACTATGTTACTATACCCATGTAAAAACTAAAAACTAAATATCATAATTATCATTATGCAATGTATATCTAAATTCAAATTTCAAATTTGTAAAAGATAATGCAACAAATGTTAAAGTCTCAAATACTCAAACAGATACCGAACAATGAACATAGAGAAGTTAGAACTTAGAACAATGACGACTGCTCAAAGTTTAGTTGCAATATGATTATGAAATGAAATCGTGAAAGGATAGCGTTCAGGAAGGTCTTAGACTTTTAGGTTAGTCTAGGATTTAACTTAATTTTCATTTAATTATGTTTTAAAATTTGTAAACACTTTTTTAATATTTTAATTTGCATTTATTTTTATTGTGGCTCATTGGCGATTCGCTTGATATGAAGTCACATGTTGTAAAGGAGGTCACGAGTTCAAATCACACCCGGGCTTACCCGTGTCCCATGCTTGTGGACTGTTGTGGGGCACCTAGGGGTATAGTCGTAGCGGGAATGGATCCCTGGACCTTGTGTCACGCGAGTACCAGCCCAGTCCCCAGTTGCTGGTCTCCCTAATATTTAAGAAAAAAAATAAAAATTGCGGGGAGTAGGGGGACGGGGGGATGCCTAGATGTTGATTCTTTTGAGCAGCATCGAGAGCCCTTCTCTTCGGAGAATGGAACCACCTGGTCCGGGACCACGGTGAAGACTCAACCCAGTGTTGAGTGACCATTCTGTTGAATGGTAGATATCTGGTCTGGGACCATGATATAAACCCAGATCTGCCCTGGGTAGACTCAACCTTGTGTTGAGTAGACATCTGGTCCGGGACCACGATGTAGACCAGTCTGGGACTGGTAGACTCAGCTTAGTTCTGAGTAGCCATTCTCTAGGAGAATGAAGACACTGTAAGCCCTAGACTGGGTCCGGGCATGTGTGTGGCAATTTGACACTTGATCTATGGGCTTGGTGTGCTTCTCCAAGGATTAGCTACCCTTGGTTAAGTTACCCTGGTACCAGATCTAGGTGTCACACAGTGTGTGAGATAAAAGCATTAATAACTCTCTTGGTTTATGATGATGTACTTTTGAAATAAAAAATAAAAGTACCCTTTTTGGTAAAAGGTACCACAGGTAATGACCACAGGGGCACTTGGTAAAAGGCCAAAGTCAAAAGTCAAAGAAGAAAAATAAAAGTACCATTTTTGGTAAAAGGTACCATAGGTAATGACCACAGGGGCACTTGGTAAAAGGCCAAAGTCAAAAGTCAAAGAAAAAAAAATAGAAGTATTTTTTTTTGGTAAAAATGAAAGTGAAATTAGGGAAAGAATAAAAATATTATTATTTTTATTTTTCCTAATCTTGTCCACTTAGAGGTGAACAAAGGCTATAAAAGAAGATCAAGCCTTCTCATTTGACACACACACTTTTGATCTCACAGGAGAAGAAGACTGTCTTATGTTCAAACCCTCAGCTAGGGTTTTATCAGCAAAGTCCATCTTCAGCATTTTTGCACAGCTATCTTCAGCATTCCATTTTTTTTTTGGCAGATTTCAGCAAACTGAATTTTTGGGCAGATTTCAGCAAACTGAATTTTTTGGGCAGATTTCAGCAGTCTGATATTTTCAGGCAATTTTCAGCAGTCTGATATTTTCAGGAAATTTTCGGCAGTCTGATATTTTCAGACAGTTTTCAGCAGACTGAATTTTTTGGGCAGATTTCAGCAGTCTGATATTTTCAGGCAATTTTCAGCAGTCTGATATTTTCAGACAGTTTTCAGCAGACTGAATTTTTTGGGCAGATTTCAGCAGTCTGATATTTTCAGGCAATTTTCAGCAGTCTGATATTTTCAGGAAATTTTCAGCAGTCTGATATTTTCAGACAGTTTTCAGTAGGCTGATTTTTTTGGGCAGATTTCAGCACTCTGATATTTTCAGACAGTTTTCAACAGGCTGACATTTTTGAGCAGTTTTCAGCAGGCTGATTTTTTTGGGCATTTTCAGACGGTCTAATATTTTCAGGCAGTTTTCTGCAATCTGATATTTTCAGACAGTTTTCAGCAGGCTGACATTTTTGAGCAGTTTTCAGCAGTCTGATATTTTCAGGCAGGAGAGAGAAAATCTCAGTTTTTCTGAGAAAGCCCTAAATTGGTAATTTTCTGTAATTCTGAAAATTGTGGGTAAAATTATCAGTTTAATTTTTACTGATGAATTTTACAGTTATTGTGGTCAAAATCCAGATCTGGATTTGAGGAACTTTTTGAAGAATTTCTTAAGCCATCTCATTTACGAGATGAGCTATTAATGCTTTTGGGGTTTTTGTCCTTTGAAGGTTTCCCCAGTAAAAAATATTGTGTTTATGTGTGCCGATGTGATGAATGTGTTTTTTACTGCACTGCTGATCTATTTATGTTTATCTGCAAATTTTTAAAGTTTATGCTAATGCTGAAAATTTAACATCGTATCAGAGCTTAGCATGTGAAAACACAGTAAAAGGATACTGCTATTGTTTCTCACTAGATCTTGGACTAAGATTTGCAGATCTAACATTTGGATAAGTGACAGAGATGGCTACCGTTGGTTTCAAACTGGAAGAGAAGCTCTCTGGTTCAGCAAACTTCAATTCCTGGAAGGCCAGGTTGACCGCTATTCTTGATGAGAATGACTTGGATGACATTGTTCTTAATGTCACAGAAGAGCCAACTACAAATGCTGGTAGGCTTGCCTACAAAAGAAAGCAAGGTAAGGCTAGAAGAGTTATTTATGATTCTATCAAAGAAGAATTGATGCCTAACATCGCATCCTTGAAGACTGCTAAAGAATGTTATGACACATTGGTAAACCTCTATGAAAAGAAGGCTCCCAGTCAAAAGAGAGTCTTAAAGAAGAGGCTACGAACTTTGAAGCTGAACAAAGATGAAAGTGTTGGTTC
>LPNX011057106.1:204309-313279 GCA_001517045.1 Pseudotsuga menziesii
TCTGGGTTAAAGAAGAATCTTTTATCTGTTGCTGGTTTAGAAGACAAAGGCCACAGAGTCCTCTTTATGGACAAAAAGGTCTTTTTCTGGGCAAAAGACACAGATCTAGACTCAGCAGTTCAGATCGGGGTTCGAGAGGGAGACCTCTACAAGGCCTCCAAAGTTTCCACTCATGCTTTGGTACATCACACAGTTGATCCTTGTGAACTTTGGCATAGAAGGTTTGGACACCTTCACTACACAGCTCTCCCAGGATTGCAGAAGATGGTCACAGGTATGCCAGAAGTTTCTCCAAAGCATGAAGGAATTTGCAAAAGATGTGCTCTAGGTAAGAACACTAAGAAATCCTTTCCCAGAAGCAAGA
This sequence comes from Pseudotsuga menziesii, assembly GCA_001517045.1. Classification (NCBI taxonomy): domain Eukaryota; kingdom Viridiplantae; phylum Streptophyta; class Pinopsida; order Pinales; family Pinaceae; genus Pseudotsuga; species Pseudotsuga menziesii. The sequence goes on from LPNX011057106.1 coordinate 204,674, forward strand.
GTAGATCTAAAGGCATTTTGGATTTGATTCATTCTGACATTTGTGGGCCCATGTCTTCACCCTCCTTGAGTGGGTGTTTATATTATGTCTTGTTTATTGATGACTACTCTCGGAAGTCTTGGATTTACTTCCTTAAGGCCAAGAGTGAAACCTTTGACAAGTTCAAAGAGTTCAAGACACTGATTGAAAATCAGACTAGCAGGCACATCCGTATCTTGAGATCAGATAACGGAGGTGAGTATGAATCCGGTGCAAAATTACATGGCTAAGACAAGCAAATAAATTGAAACTCTCAGAGGCCAAGGAGAAGATGTCTCTCAATAGCCAAGATGATGGCACAATGATCACTTGAGTCTATATTTTATGCCTCTTATTCAATCCAGGACATCATTTGGTCTCTCTCTTCAAATACGGACCCCGAGATGCTCATGGATGGCTATTTTATGGATAGGTCAAACAGGAAGAGGGACAGCAGCTTGAACTTTCCTTCCCGATCACTCTTCTGTAATGGTTTATTCATAATCTGTTATGGTTGATTCAGGGAAACCCAGAGGGTGTCGCAGGAAAGATTCAGATTCTGGAAGACTCAACTCCAGTCTTGAAGCTGGTATGCTTTCTCCAAGGAGGTCTTAGCTAGACCAAAATAAGGACCAGATACAGCAGCTCAAAGACATGTCATAGCACTATGCCACCTACAAATCCCTGTGAAACTTTAAGACTGATGTGAAGCAATAACTGAATGGAACCCACACTGACATTGTAATGAGCCATAGCACCTGGACACCAGTGGAGGAAGAAAAACCTGATGAAGATAGAGATCAATGCAACAAGCAATGGCTGTGGTGAGATGGTTTTTTGTATCCACTTGCTCTCTGCCTCTGTTAATGACTCTATTGGCTTGTAACCTGCCTATATGCAAGGCTTCTGAAGTTTTTGTATGTATTATTAGCCCTATATAGCTAAAAAAAGGGATGTTCTCATATGGTAGTAATGTAGGTAGGCAGAGAAGTCACCCAGATAGAAGTTAGAAGTTCCTAGACATCATGCTCTCATGGTGAATATGGTTGTACTGTGTCAACTGTAGTTGACCTTTTGATTATCAATGGAAACTTTTTTCTCTGCCAAAAAATATATTTATGTATATATAAAGTCATACTTCACCTGCTCAAATGTCCGTGACAAAAATGTTTTCAAACCCTTTTTTGGCTTTGTTACCCACACCGGTGGCACTAGACATGCATTGAAAGCTCCAGGCAAAGACTGGAATCGAGACCTTACCATCGCCAAAGTTCGTATCTGAGAATGAAAGCAACAGGCAGAATCCAGAGCAGTAAGAATATCAAGCATGCATCTAAAAGAGTAAAGGAAGTGACTGCTCAAAACTTGAAATGATGTGTCCTCTTAACAAGTTACTGCAATGATTAAAATTTAGTTGAATGACTAAACATGATTTAGATGAGAAACACACCTCACCGAGATGGCGAAAGGCACCATAGATACCTCCAAATATAGTCGAGAAGATGGCATACCAAATTTGTGTGTCCATGAAATAGACCTAAAGATAAATAATTATCATAGGTATATAGCCCAACGAGGAATACTGGTAATCCACATGAATAACAAATACTTGAACAATTTAGAACCATAACAACATAATTTGAGGCTCAATTTCTGTGCTCACAAGAATTATTGGCGACCATACAGAAATAACCACCCCAATGTTCTTTCTTGCTGCAACATGGAGGGAAGCCATATTAGGAAAATCTATTTTTGTGGAAATGAATTTATATGCAACTTCTAAGCATAAGTACTCTCACCCTGTGGGAAAAGCTCATGCCATTCATAATTGCCAATACTCATCCCCACGATCAACTTTGTAGGCTTAACCAGTGGCTTTATCTGAAAGAAAATATGTTATGAATCTCAATTAACTGATACTTTAGATCGAATAGAAAATTGGGTATAAATAAATTAATTGTTTTAAATAATGTTTTCCTGGTAAAGTTCATGTTGTACTATCCTAACTTAAATTTAACTACTGCGTCTTGCTTTCCCAATATTTCAATGAATATTTTTCCCATGTAACTTTCTGCTCAAATTGTATATAGAACCTTTTTCTTCAAAGTAAAATCTGCTCAAACAGAAGATGGTGTATTACCTCAATGTAATAGCTAAAAGCTAGCTTGCTTATAAGAAGTAGAATCCAAAACATTGTGTACCTGCCAATTTACCAAATAAGCTATTAAAAAGATACAAACATGAAACATGGATATAAAATGCAATCTTACATTCTCATCTCAAACATGATATTGCTAAAATTCAAACATAGTTGATGATGAGATCATAATGAAACTTACTTGAAAAGAGAGGAGAAACTTTCATGCATTCCCCGTCCAACATACAGCCTTGGCTGCAAATGACCAGAAATAGATTTGTTTCAATGTACTAAAATACTGCTACTAAAGGAACGGAACTCGTATTCATTACACAAAGAGGATGACATATCAACAAAGCTGCACTGAGGATTTAGATTTTAATACTCTACTATTACAGCTGGTAATCTAAATTTACATTTTATCGAAATCAACAAAAGAATATTTTTCGCAAAGACCATAATAGTTGCTTTTCTCAGGTTAAGACTACCGTATTTATAAACAGAGAACATTGCAGAGCTAAATAATTTTCATTAAGACATTAAAATTTAAACTCAAGATCCAGGTTTCAATACTATACTATGACAGCTGATAATTTAAATTTACATGTTATTTGTAATGTCCTCTTTTAATTAAGCACCAAAGACACCCGTTAACCTATTTAATTCCTATAGGTTTGAGCAGGAATTGATACAAAAAGGGAATTGACAGAGGACTAACAGTACCGGGAGCAGGAAAGAACAGTAATTCAGTGTTATTAAGTCATCAGTAGATTAACGGAGGCCACCGGAGCAATTATCAACAAGCATGCGGGGCTTAATTCACTTTGCATGCGACATGAGGCAATTAGGTTGCATGCATGCAAACTCAAGTCATGCAACCTCAACTCTATAAAAGAAGGCAAATCGAACCGTAAAGAACAACCATTGCTATTATTCACTTTTGAGATACAGATTTGAGAGCTTAGCAAGCAAGTTGGGGTTGTGGGCATGAGTCCTTAGCTAACAAGTGTTTTCGGCAGCGAAATCTATCTGCCCTAATCACTTCTGGAATAGATAACACTGGTCTATCATCAGTACTTCAAGATTCTTCATTATTCATCAGAGATCCAGCCAGTGAAGCAAGACTCGCGAGTAGGGCCGAGTCAAACCGTACAGCGAGTACCTGCCCAAGACTTGGCCACGAACTCGCTAGAATCGAGAGACTCACCGGACTTGGGATACTCGTCGAGCACTCATCTAGACTCGGTCGGAGTCAGGCCATGAAGGAGAAAAAAACCCGCGAATTTTAACCCAGACTTCAAAAAATCGGGCTTTTAGTTGAATTTTTTGGAGGGAAAAGGGACATCTAATAGGCTATAAACACCTCCCGCGGATACCAACAGTTCATTCAACCATTTATGAGTGCTCTCGAATCTCGATTTGTGATTGAATTCTGACAGTGCCATTCGCTAAGTGTCGTTCACTGAGTCAGGAGTCTGAAAAGTTGACATCTCGGGCTCTCACGTCCAAGCTGAAAGACGGTGGAGTCAGCGCAAGTTTCAGTTTTCGTCCAGCATCAACTCCTCAAGCATCGTAGCCAGGTTCCAATTTTCATCACTCTATTTTTTTTATTTTAGTTTTCATTTTTTAACTCTGTTTTTTTTAATATTTATTGTTTATTATTTATTTAATCTTGTTTTTGTAAGTTTGTTGTACCTTATGGCTGAGTATCTCAGCCCACGGGCCAGTGTGTTGAGATACAATGTGTTTTTGTTGTTTGTATGCCCTGTGGCTGAGTATCTCAGCCACACAGGCCTGTGGGCTGAGATACTCAACCACAAGGCACAACAAAATTACAAAAACAAGTTTAAATAAATAATAAATATTAAAAATGCAAATTTTTTTATGTAATAAACACTCAACTGAATTTTGGTTTTTTACAATAATTTTTTTATTGATTTTATGGTTTTCATTTGAATTTTTTTTAGTTATCTCATGATTTTTTTAAGAAAGTGTGGCCCTATAGGCTGTGACTGACTATCTCAGCGCCAAGGCCCTGTGTGGCTGAGATACTCGGCCATAGGGCTTGTTTTTATTTTCTTCAGATGATCTGTGTGGCTGAGATACTCGGCCCACAAGCCCTGTGTGGCTAAGATACTCAACCACAAAGCCACACTTTCTTAAAACATATCATTAGATAACTAAAAAAAAATAGAAATGAATGTACAATATGATGATGATCATTGAAATTTGATTTGATAATTACTTTTAAAAAATTAAAATTAAAATTTAGAAATAAATCTGTGATCATTGATAATTGTTTATTAATGTACAACATCTAATGTTTTTGCAATTCAGAGTCCATGGCATCTAAAGCCAAGGCTAGAAGGCCTCTTGATTCAGCGTGGCAATATTGTGTGCGGATGAATCCCGATGATGACCACAGGGTCATTTGCAATTTATGCTCAACCCATATGTCTGGGTGCATAAATAGGTTGAAATTTAACTTTGTAAGAGTTGCTTGCAAAGATGTGGTGGTTTGTGGCAAATGCCCTGATGAAGTCAGAGCTGAAATGGCATCTGCTCTGGATGTCATTAGAGAACAGCGTGAAAAAAGGGAAAGATACAACTTTGAAACTTCCATGATAGGTAGAGATTCAATGGAACCACCGAAACCAAGTACAGGAGGGTCGTCCACATCAACTCTTGCAGTAACGAGAAGTATAGCTTCTCCATTCTTCCTTCCTCGTACAACTCCATGATACAACTCCAGGATCTCCACCTTCCTTGGAGAGCTTCAATGAAAAGAAGAGAAAGGAGGTTGATATGGCAACAAGCAGGTTTTGCTACCATAACAGCCTTTCATTTAACTATGCAAAGTCATATTTTTATCAGCCCATGGTTAATACCATTGCAGCTGCTGGCCTTGGATACAAAGCCCCCTCTTGTAATGCACTTAGGGGAAAGGAGCTTCATGAGGAGCTCGAGTGTGTTAAGGAACATTTGGAGGCCATTAAAAGGTCATGGAAGTTTACAGGTTGCACAATTTTGTCTGATGGGTGGATAGATCAAAGGGGCAAAACAATCATTAGTTTTGTTATAGCTTTCCTTAAAGGAACCATGTTCCTAAAACCCATTGATCCATCCTCGCATGTAAAGGATGCACATCTCGTTTTTTCATTGTTAGATGATGTTGTGGAGGAAGTTGGGATGGCAAATGTTGTCCAAGTAGTCACAGACAATGCTACAAATCATGTGGCATCCAGAATGTTGCTTTCTGCAAAATACCCACCATCTTTTAGACTCCATGTGCTTCCCATTGTATAGACTTGATGTTGGAGGACATCGGGAAGATGGAATGGGCACAAGTTGTTGTGCAAGAGTGCAAACAAATAACAAAGTATATCTATAACTATGCTTGGGTCTTGAACTTTATGAGGGAATACTCACAGGGTGAACTCAGTAGCCCTGCTATCACACGATTTGCCACAACCTTTCTTTCCCTCCAAAGCCTTTGAATGAGTACCAAGCTTTGAGACAGATGTTTTGTACCCAGCAATAGATATATTGGAAAGATAGCACAAAGCCGGATGCAGTTGTTGTGAAGTTGTCTCTCTTAGGAGATGGTTTGTGGGAGAAAGTCACTGAAATTGTTAGCTTCACTGAGCCACTTGTAAAAGTCCTGAGGATCATAGATGGAGAGAAACCTGCAATGGGATACATCTATGAGGGCATGGATAGGGCCAAAGAGGCCATCAAGAATTTCTACAAGAGGGATTCATCAAAATATCTCCCTATATGGTAGATTATTGGTTCCAGGTGGGACAGGCAGCTACATTCACCATTGCATGCAACGGGAGCATACCTCAATCCGAGCTTATTTTATAATCCAGACTCTACCATTCAAAGATATCCTGAGGTGATGAGAGGTGTCATGATATGCACTAAGAAGATGTTCTCGGATCCAGAAAATCAAGACAAAATCAATTTGCAACATGATATGTACAAAGAAGCATCTCGCATGTTTTGATTCAGCACAACCCAGTGTCTCAAAGACAAGAAAATGCCATGTAAGATTCAATTTGTAAAAACTAAATTGTTAGAACATAGAACTTAGCTTGTAAATTTGCTAGTTATCGTGTTCAATTTTGGCATTGCAAAACTTGTAATTTTGTATGTTTTTAATTTTTACAGCCCATTGGTGGATAGATTGTGGCTTTCAGGCACCACAATTACAAGAATTTGCTATCAAATTTCTAAGTCAACCTTGCAGCGCTTCAAGTTGTGAGCTCAATTAATCAGTATTTGAGCACATCCACAGCAAAAAGCAGAGCAGGTTGAGGAATGATGGGTTGGAGAAGTTGGTTTTCATCTGCGACAACCTTCAAATGCTCACAAAACAAATGCAGCCGAAGGACCTGGATCCAATTTTATTGGATGGTATTGATTTAGAGTCTGAGTGGGTTGTGGAGGAGTTGTTAAACTTAGTGCAGCTGCGAGACCCATTCTTAGAGAGGATGGTACCCTAGTCAGTTAACCAGGGCAAAGTAAGACCCTAGAAGCCTGAAGGTACCCTAGGACCCCCAGTAGTCTCCTGGGGTTCTTGGTCTGGAACCAAGCAGGTTGATGCCATGGCAAAGCCCCTAGCATGTGGCTAGGGCCCCTATGTGCCTCTAGTGTATTCTGGTCTGGGACTGTTAACCCAAAAAATTACCCAACTTACTCCATATGGCCTACACCACATGAAGACATCCATTTCCTAACCCTTATTGACCCCCACATCCTTATTTAACCTATGTTTTCCCCTCAAAGGCTCAAAACATATCAAAAAGGGCTTAAAACCCATAAAAGAGCCAAAATAGCGCACAAAGGGGCTAAAGTCCTCAAAAAGGGGCTAAAACTCCCAAAAGGGCCTAAAAACCCAAAAGGGAGCTAAGAAAGAGGCGAAAAGGGATTAAAACCCTGACCAACGGCTAAAAACCCTAAAACAAGAGAAAAAAGCTATAAATAAGAGGGTGGGGGTCACTCTCAAGACACCTCCATTTCTTCCTATCGTTACTCTGCCCGCGTGAGTGCCTTGAGAAACCATCATTCTCAAGCCATTCACCCCCCTTCATTCCATTTGCTCCATTAAGCCAAGCCTCTCATATGTTGAGCATTGCTCCATACCACCCAGCCTTGAGGAGAGGTAGCTTCCTGAGCCAGGGCATGGTGGCCCCATTTCAAACAAAGCTGGAAGGTATAAGGTCTTATGTCTACTATTTATTTCTTGTTTTATAGGTTATTTAGAGATGCATGCTTTGATTTATGACATTGTGTTGCAGGTTTTCCATTGATTTACCTCTAACCCTTTGTTGAAGGTTCTTCTCCAACCAGAGACTACCCTTTTGTCCTATAGACGAAAGGGCAGGTGCTTCTGCACGTAGCTAGGGCTTTTTCCCTACTACAGTTTAGCAACTCCGTCGGGTCGATCCCACTAGATCCCTAGGGTTTAATAATTTTTGTAGATCTTTGATTAGTTGCTTAGTAGTTTTCTTTCTAGTTTCTTTCATTTCTGCTATTGGTCGAGCCCTCCCAAGGCCGACCCGAACCTGTTCGGCCACAGTACCAGTTACTGTCGGTCGGTCTTTGATAATCCCCAGGTGTCTGGTTCGTTCAACTATGCAAAAACAGCCGTAATGAATTTCTGGAAAATTCACCTCTGTTCGGTCACGTTTTCCTCCCAAACTGTTGATCAATTTGCAAATATGGTCGCAGTAAGGGGTTAATGGGCATGTTTTGGAAGTGGGTTTTCAACCGTTTGAGCTAATTTCTCACGGTTTGATCACAATCCTCCCCGCAAAAACATGTCTTCTACAGGTGCGCGATCCATTTTTAAACTTCATCCTTCACGGCAACAACAAATTAGGGTTTATCTTGTTTTGTTTGCAACTAGTTTTTCAGTTCGGTGGTGTATGTGGTTGACTGTTCACAAATGCAAATCTGTTTAATACTTAGTTAAAAGTTTGCAAGTTCATTTTTCATTCTTAAAAATCATTGGAAATTAACCTCCTTGCCCATCCCTTCCTCCTCTACTCAGTCATCACCCTTCGGGGTATTCTGAGATAAGACACAGGGTTGAACAAGTGTAGTAATAGGCACCTGTCATTTGCATTGCTCCATTCCATTAAAAACAAGTGTCTTGGAAGGTAGAGGGGGTGGAGACCATTGGGGGTCTCACGGCGTTCGCGTCCTCCCTGTTGACCAACCTTGCACTTGAAGAGTGACCTGTGGATCTACGGGTGGGCTTGTTCCCACTGTGTTGAGAGCCCAGCACTCTTTCTTGGCCTAAGAGGAATACAAGGATAGGGTAGTCACTTGACAGATTTACATGTTTTTAATTTTAAGTAGCACTTTTAGTTCTGTTCTTTTTTATTGGTTTTACATATTACAGGTTGCCCACTGCTTCACAGAAAAACCAGAACCTTTATTGCTCACCATATAATTGCAAAAAGGATTTAAAAATAAACAGAACTCATTCCATAAAGTGCACACAACCACACCATTCTAATCAACCAAACTCAGTTCATGACGTCGAGCCAACCTCTAAAATCAATCAATTTACTTTAAGTCAAATTTTGCAATCTAAGGACATAAGTCCCTAATTGCCATAAACTGTGGGAAGTGCTTGGGCTATGCCCTAAAACTCATTATGAGGAGTACCACAGGAACCCCAAAGTAGCTAGCCAACGAGAGGAATTGCCAAGCGAAACGAGCCAACGACCCCTTCCGATTGATTAGTAAATCCTGTGAGGAAAAAGCCAAGCATTGTCTTCTTACAGTCTTGGTGACCGAGCGACCACTTCCAAGCCACTAAGAAGCCATTAAAATGGGGTCCAGATCTTCATTACGAGTTACACTATTAATCCACGAGACAGACACCATTGATCCACCATGTTCCTCCTCTCGTCTCAGGGGGGAGTCCCCTCAGTTTGGATTGTTAAACCAACATCGTCGAGACCATTCTCGACAACCCTCTACACCGTCGGAAAGCCACACAGCTTTCGACTCTGACTCGGATTCATACTAATCTGAGCCAAACCTGCATACTGCACCATCTAGCCCCATGACTGGCGCAAACCCAGACCCCTTCTCTGGAGGGATGATGGGCAGCAGACCCACATCCATCATCACCAACATCCCTGTCGGTGGTCCCAGTGTTGTTGCACATACCGTTATAACTTAGCATCCCAATAGTAGCGTCCCCACACCTATACCTACCATTCCCACTGTTCCACCTTTCATACCTGGGGGCAGTGGCCCTTCCACGACTGTGTCGACTATCCCTGTTGCGGGAAGTCAGCCGCAGGTGCCCCCAGTCATTCAGGGCCATCACATTCCTGTAAACCCCAGCGGCATTGTCGACCCCTCCCACAATAACCTTGGGTCTAACCTCCCATTCATGGCTCGCCATCAAGCCCATTGGCCTCCCATGCCAATCAAACTCCCATCAAACATTCCAAAATTTGAAGGGAAGGCAGGGGAGTGCCCCCAAAACCACATCATGACGTTTCATCTATGGTGCTCATCAAACAGCATTGTAGATGACTCAATTAGACTTAGGCTATTCCAACGCACCCTCACAAGTGCCGCAGCCAAATGGTACATAGAGCTACCTCAAGCCAAGTACCCGGATTTCAACTCCTTGGCCTTCATGTTTCTACAATATTTCCAACTTCCTATCCGCTATGATGAGGGCGTAGAAATCTTGCTATATTGCTGCCAAAACACTACAACCCATATAACCGACCACATTCATGAGTGGCGGCGACATCGCAGCTTGTGCAAAATCAAGCTTGATGACAAGATTTTCCTTGACTGGTTCTTAAAAACCTTAGTACCACCCATCGCCAAGGACGTTGCCTCCGAATGTCTCCAAACCGAAGAAGAGGCCATCCTGAAGGCCCAACAACTTGACTTGATATATGCTTAGTCTAGATATCTGTACACTATTATCCCAGACGCCCACCGTGCTAGCACCTCCCATCGCGATGCGCCAGGGGCATCCCATGTTGCGGATGGCATCATAGGCTCCGTCTTCCAGCACCAGCAATATTATGCGGCACCCCCTAGGATGCCATCACAACCAGGAAACACCCCTAATGTTGCCCAGCAGCACCCAGTACCCGACAACTCTAGGATCATGGCCCATTCCGGAGCCACCACCTCTTATATGCACCCTTTGCCAACTCAACAAGCCCATACGCCAACTTGGCCAGCACAAGCATATTCAGGACAGATGACCGGATTTGTAGCCCCCCCAGCTCCTCCAGCATACTATGCACCGCCTGCATAAGCCGCCCCAGCTCCACCAGCACCCATGGGACAAGTATTTTCTCAGCAAAATCACCCCAACCAAACTGCCCCCAACAATCAACAAGGAAAGGGAAGAACAAACAAGCAAGCTAGGAACAGGGGTAACAACCAACCCCAAAGAGGCGGCCAACAACCAAACCCTCCCCGCAATGGCGCTAATCTGCCAGCGCAAAATCCCCAACAGCCTAACCCGCCTAGACAAAATGCTCCATTCCGGACCAACCATCCATGCGAGTTGTGTAGTGTCTACGGGCACTACACTCATGAATGTCCTTTCATGGGACGCGCCAAAAAGTACCTCCAGGACGAAGCCCAACGGGGCACTAATGCGGCAACCCAAACACAACCCAATCCTGCACCACAGGGCCCTCCACCCATGGTGCTCCAGAATTCGTTACCACTCCAAGGATTTGTAGCAACTGCACCTTTTCCCCAACCTGCTCCTGCAGTTCCCCCTGTTCCCTCTCCTGCAGAGACAGGGGTACATCACCTGCTAGCAGTGACAACCAAAGAGATCAACCTACAGACTAGGCGAAACCAGTATGGATTTGCCACTAAAACCACTAACGCATCAGCAGCATCCGCATCCAACACTGCCAATGTCCCTCTCCACCTACCTCCTCCTCCCATGGATGGGGCAGCTAGAGGTCCGCGGCTCCCCTTTCGGCGACTCGCCAACAATACCACTGCAAGAGCGGCAGTCAATTATAGCATTGTCGACAATTTAGCCCAATCACCCACGGCCATGTCCGCTCTCAAGGTACTTAAAACATGCCCAACACAGCGGAAAGCTTTACTAGCTGCCCTCGGTGCCGTAGACCCCTCCAACTCCAAATTGATCACTTTCGATGTCGATAACGAAGAACCTCGGATGCCATCAACCATTGCCTTCCAAATTCCGGTATCGATTCGAAATTTGGTCGTACACCGATGCATTGTTAACGAGGGGGCATCCACTTGTGTTATGTCAACCTTGGTCTGGCAAAAACTTGGGTACCCTATCCTGCAACCATCCACCACTACACTGCAAACTTATGATGGCCACCCCACCAGAGCCCAAGGCATCCTTCCACATGTCCCCATCTCCTTACCAGGTAAGACAGTCCTAGTTAACATAGAAGTCGTCAACACTCAGTCGGATTACAATCTTCTCCTCGGACGTAGCTACATGTATGCTATGAAAGTTGTGGCTTCCATTGTCTTCCACTTTATGATGTTCCCTCACAATGAGAAGATCGTGACGATGGACCAACTAACCTACCATAATCCGCAGGGGCCAATAGCACCAGCCAATGTTATCCCTACTATTGATACCGCCTTTGATAGTGCGGCCACCCCCTCATTATTGACACTAGGCCCCGGGTTGTTCGTCGACACTTACATGACAGCTTCCTTCCCCTTGGTACCACCTTCACCAGCACCAAGCGAGACGACGGATTTGTGCATGCTCTCATCTAGCACCAGTGCACCCAAACCACAACCGCAGCCGCAGTCCCATCCACAGCCGCAACCTCAAACACAGTCACCAAGGAATTACTGGGGCTCTCTCCCAGTCCATACAATTCCCTTTCTTTTTCCCCCATCCGGCATTTTGAGCAAGCCGGTGATGGCTACCTTGAACTTACCCAATCTTACATTGGGGATCCCCGTTTGATACCTAGAACCGCCTGCTCAACCTCCGATGCCCCAAGTCGTGCTGACTCCCGTTCAACCCATTGCGGTTGAGACACACCCCCCTCCGGGCCCACAAATGCCACCTCTCGCACCTGCTCCCGCCTTGACCCACCCAAAGAGGACTAGGGGCAAAAAAGCTAAAGCAGCAGTTGAACCCCGGCAAATTCCGCCATGTGCTGTGTGTGACGTATAGGGTCACGCAACCCAAAACTGTCTGGAGATCCCCTTCCTTTGCACACACTTAGTTGCCATGGATACGACAGAGAACGCTCCGGTGGTCGACCTTTCGAGTCTGCCAACAACCAAGAACAAATCTTTGAGGACAAACCATGCATGCGCCCTTTGCGGTTTGTATGGACATTATTCTCACCATTGCCAAGACTTGGCCGAGTTTCGGACTGCTCTAAGTAATCTTCGGAAACACTCACTCGAATCCGAGACCACCATTATTGAGGAAATCCACCCTCCCACTCCTTCCTCAAGCACCATGACCATTTACATGATGTCCAGCTCCAACAACCCTTCTACTTCTGAAACCATCAACGATCGCACGACCCTATCCAATCGTTGTTTCAGTAATGACGAGGAGATACTTGAGGCTTTAACCGCTCCTAAATACTCTTGGGACAATATGCACCACCGCTCGTTCTTCATCCCCGAAGAACCTGCGTCGTTATCAGACCAGTTTTCAGTTGAGACCAAAGATTTTATCCACGGGAAAGTCGACTGGTTCAAAAACCCCATTCCAGCACCAGATGCCTTTGAAGAAGGGAATATGGCCAATATCTCGCCCACCATCAAGATCAACATCTCGACCAATCCCGAGATTGTTGAAGAAATCACACTGGGGGCATCTTGCTCCTCTGAGGAAGTCGCTGCCTACAAAGCACTTTTTCAAGAGTTCTACGACATCTTCGCATGGTCATACACCGAGATGCCAGGCTTGGATCCATCAATCGTGGAGCATCACATCGACACATGGCCGAATGTGGCACATGTCTGCCAAAAGCAGAGATCCATATACCCTTCCAAAGCTGCTGCAGTCAAGGCAAAGATCAAGAAACTACGCACAGCCGATTTCATATACCCCATTGCTTACACCACTTGGGTTTCCAACCCTGTTCCCGTGAACAAAAAACAGGGCACCATCCGGGTTTGCACGAACTTCCAGGATTTGAATCTGGCTTGTCCCAAAGACAATTTCCCAACACCGTTCATTGACCAGATCATTGACGCGTGTGCCGGACATGAGGCCTTTTCCTTCATGGACGTTTTTTTCAGATACAACCAAATTCAGATCCGGAAGGAAGACCGGTACAAAACCGCGTTCACCACCCCTTGGGGCACATTCGCACATCGAGTGATGCCCTTTGGACTAAAAAATGTTGGAGCCACCTTCCAGCATGCCATGACAAATTGCTTCCGCGACCTCATCCACATCATGTTGGTCTATATGGACAACCTCATTGCTCGGTCACAGAAGCAAGCACAACACATAAACGACTTGCGGCAAGCCTTCCTGCGATGTCATAAGTGCAAAACCCGCTTGAACCCTTTCAAGTGTGCTTTTTGTGTCCCAACGGGCCGTCTCCTAGGGTTCATCGTGTCTCACAAAGGAATGATAGTTGACCCTCTCAAAGTCCAAACCACTTTCCCTTTAACATCACCTCTTTAAGTGATGTATAGTACAATTTTTCCTTTTTTGTTTTGCATCGTTTTTACCACGAGTCGGTGACCCCCGGCAATAGTAGTTCCGCGTCTAGTCGCAGTGAGTCCATTGTAGAACTCTGTTGCATCATTTGCATATGAGCAGGTTGATATGATCCCTGCACCTGCGCCACTAGTAGCCCACTGGAGGGTGCAATCCCACATCTACACATGCACACAGTATGTCGCATGTGTGATCTAGCTACCACCATGCTATCATACCATCAGTTCCCTAGACGTGTCCTGGAGGTCAAGGCCTCTCCTTATCTCCCCGATTTTCTACGCTCACGAATGGATCATCCTCTACCAGAATAGGAAGCTGCCACCATTGTGCGAAAAGCTCTTGGGTCAAGAAACAACCTTCTAGACTGCCTCCCTCTCTACTGGTTCTCAGGTCCATTTCTCGGAGTCACGTCGATTTGCGTACCACCAGGTGAATCGCACATTGTACATTGAGCTAGCTCCATACCCATAAGCCCCCATTTGGTCTAGTTTTTCCCTGTTCATCACTACACTAGGAGCAGCACCATTAGCTGCTAGTCCGAGTCATCCGGAGTCTGTTGGAGACACCCCTCACACCTCCGGGTTCGATTTTTTGTCCTTTGTCTTTTGATGAGATCATTGCCTTATGTTTAATACTTGTTTCTTCGGACCTTTTCCCAGACGTCACCTTGATTTGCGTGCCTCTGTCGCGAACCATCTCGTGCATGTATTGGTATGTTCAAGAGCCACCTGCTCCATCCATGTTGCATGGTTGGTCACCTTTGACCACCTTTCACTGTCCCACCATGGGGCACCACTAGTGCCCTATCTTGGTTGACCATAACAAAGTTTCTATTAAGCTCTTTCTGACTCCTAAAAGAATGAAAAGCTTGTCGAGCACACTTGCTTCCTTTCCCGCTCGTTAAAGTATTGAAAGGGCCTCTACACAGTCTTGTTTACCTCCTTTCGTGGATTGTGAAAACTACCATACGAAAAGGACCACCTCGGTAGACTCAAGCCAAGAACGTATCCCTTTGCATCCTTTTATGCTTTCTCGGGCTTTGGGACCGAATTCTACGAAAAAGCTCACCATGGGTTGTCTTTAAGCTCTTTTCCAGCCTTCTCATCAAGAAAAGATTGCCAAGCAAACTTGGTTTCGTTCATGCTCGTAAAAGTATCTAAATGATCGTCCCATCAGTCAGTTTTAACATTTTCCGGCCTGACCGGACTACCAACGGTAAAGAAGTCTTCCATCCCCTCAAGGGATGGTCGAGCTCTCCTATGTACACTTTTAACCTTTTTCGGGCACAGCAAACTATCAACGAAAAAGAGACCCCACCGTTGTCTTCTTCATGCTTTCAGACTCTCTAAAATTGAAAGCACCATCGAGCATTTACTTTCTCGGGCTAGCTAAAAATCCACGAGATCGTACCATAACGGTGCCTTTAGACACACCCTATATGTTACAATTCGGTAGCATTCCCCCATTTAGGTCGCCTTTGCTCAGAGTACTCTGCGATGAGTCTTCCTTGGATCCCCTGGATATCAAAAGTCTAAATCACCTCCCCCACAAATATTTCCCATCTGCAGTTACATTCCTGGTATTACAGCTATGATCCCTCCCCCATGAGTCAGTGTCATTTGTTGCCAGGTCAGCCCTGCCGTCCTACTCTGAACAAAGGAAGTTTGGGTCCTCTGCACTCCCCTTGCCCCTGCTTCCCCATTCAGTGTGCCAGTCCCCAGATTGTCCCACAGCTTTGTTTATCCCCCTTGCGCTTCTTATCAAGCAAACCTTATTGCCTTAACAAGTTGCAGGTCTCCCTCTGTCGACGACAACACATCTATTCCAGAGGATAGACCTAGAGGTCCCTATATCCTGGTTTCATTAACCTCATTGATGAGTTCCTTGGACCACTTGAGAGGAGTCCTTAGTACCTCTCGAGCTGGTTGGGTATCACGTGCTCGACTTCAACAACCATCATCGCATTGTTGAGAATCATACAGGGTATCAGTCCTTGCAGTATTTGGTCGAAGACCTCGGTTGTCACCTGACTCTAACACATTAGTGAGACGATTAAGGGACCCAGACATGTTCATGTCCCTTGTGATTTCTGGGTTGCGTTGGAACAGTGTTCAGAAGCCCCAACAACGCTTTTGTATAGATTCATGATTGATGCAACATATTGTACCACAAAGACTCTGACTCTGTCAATAAGTCCCCATAGTTATGTACCGTTCCAGATTCAACAGGTCATCAGTTGTGAAGATATAGCATTCCATGGGAATGCCATGGGTCTGATGTATCCGTTCTTTAGATCAGTACTGTATTCAGCCTCTCATTGACGCCACCATTATGTAACAACAATTGTACATGATCGACTCTTGTATTTTGGAGCCTTGATCGCATTATTCTTTTTGACATTGTTACGAGCATGGATATGCCTGCCTCGTCCATATACATGTCACATATTCTTTGTATCTCATCCATTGATGGGAACCAACATTAATACAAAACCAAAGCCACCATGTCCCGAATCAGGAAGCACCATCTCTCCCCAAAGATCCTATGATGTCTGTTGGCCATACGATGAGCTCCTGCCCTAACACATCAGGGGGCAATCTGTTAACCCAAAAAATTACCCAACTTACTACATATGGCCTACACCACATGAAGACATCCATTTCCTAACCCTTATTAACCCCCACATCCTTGTTTAACCTATGCTTTCCCCTCAAAGGCTCAAAAATAGCAAAAAGGGCTTAAAAACCCATAAAAGAGCAAAAATAGCTCACAAAGGGGCTAAAGTCCTCAAAAAGGGGCTAAAACTCCCAAAAGGGCCTAAAAACCCAAAAGGGAGCTAAGAAAGAGGCAAAAAAGGCTTAAAACCCTGACCAAGGGCTAAAAACCCTAAAACAAGAGAAAAAAAAGCTATAAATAAGAGGGTGGGGGTCACTCTCAAGACACCTCCATTTCTTTCTATCGTTACTTTGCTTGCATGAGTGCCTTGAGAAACCATCATTCTCAAGCCATTCAGCCCCCTTCATTCCATTTGCTCCATTAAGCCAAGCCTCTTGTATGTTGAGCATTGCTCCATACCACCCAACCTTGAGGAGAGGTAGCTTCTTGAGCCAAGGCATGGTGGCCCCATTTCAAACGAAGCTGGAGGTATAAGGTCTTATGTCTACTGTTTATTTCTTGTTTTATAGGTTATTTAGAGATGCATCTTTGATTTATGACATTGTGTTACAGGTTTTCCATTGATTTACCTCTAACCCTTTGTTGCAAGTTCTTCTCCAACCAGAGACTCTACCCTTTCGTCCTATAGAGGAAAGGGCAGGTGCTTCTGCACGTAGCTAGGGCTTTTTCCCTACTACAAGGACCAAGGACACGATGTCCAAATAGATCCTGCAAGTAGAGGCAGAGATATTCCTGGTCTGGGACCAAACAGACTCTTGATCTAGGACCAAGCAGGTCCTGCAGGTGGTTGATCATCTTTCAATCTAGGACTGAAGCTCAGCTTAGTACCGAGGACCATTCTTCGGGATAATGGAGGACCTGATCAGGGTCCAGGTGGTTGATCAACAAGATTCAGTCTGGGAATGAAACTCAGCCTAGGGTTGAGAGCCATTCTTTAAAGAATGGAGGATCTTGGTCAGTTAACCAAGATAATGATGTGTGATGTCCTCTCTCCTAATCAGTTACTGCTAGGTTGTTTCTCAAGGGACTGGCCACCCCTTGATGATGTCCCTAGCACCTAACCCTTAAAAGTAGTATTGAGGACCAAAGGATCGTACCATCTGGTTTGGATTTTCCCCTTATATAGTGATGATAAAATATATGAAACAATGTACCTTGACAGAGAGAAAAGATTGAAGTCTTTAGTCTTGTTGGTCTTATAGGTAAATGTGTGTCCACCCTTATGGTTCACCATGATCTTTTGGGTTTGTGGGTTGTTTCACTATGACCCCCTTGGTTGACCCTTGGTCCTTTATCTTACTTGGTCCTAACACTCTTATTGTGTGTACATTTGTTAAAATGACTCTTACCTTGTGGGTCTTATTTTTTGTTACACTATCCTAAGTGCATTTGCTTTATGGTTTTATCAAAGAACCATTGGACCATTTATTGTTTATGGTTTTATTATAAAACCTTTGGACTATTTACTTTATGGTCTTATTATAAAACCATTGGACCTTTTATGTTTTACCTTTTGACCACCTTTTATTATTACTTCATTTATTTATTTTTTTATGGTTATTAATTGGACCACTTTAACTCTTGGTTTTATTTAGGACCTTTAGCACTTATCCTAAAGTCAACCTATTGTATCACCCCTAACCCTTATAAATAGAAAAGGTTTTCTCCATTTTGATTAACTAAGAAATCATATCTTTTAGCATGACTGGGTCTACTCCACGTCACCGTATTTTCTCCTTCGGGTGATGTTTTCTCCAGCGTGACTCCCTCTGCTGGTGTGACCGGGCTCTCCCCGTGTGCGTGATCTTCACCCGCGTGACTGTATCTGTGAGACTATGATCACTTGCAGCGTGACTCTCCTGCATGCTCGTGGTTTCTACCCTAGCACGGTAATGTCTGCATTCTCCCTTCTTCGTGACTGTTCCACCGTGTGTCCCCTCTGCGTGACTATTCCCCTGTGTTTCTCCTTTAGCGTGGACTGTGAGCTTTTCTTTCAACCGCAAGTTTCTCCTTCACGCATGGACTGTGGGTTTTCCCTCAGTATTTTTCCTCTGCCGTGAGTTTCTCTTTATGTGAGGACTGAGGTTTTCCCCAGCGTGACCATGAGTTTCTCTTTATGTGCAGACTATGGTTTTCCCCAACGTGACCGTGATTTTCTCTTTATGTGTGGACTGCGGTTTTCCCAACGTGACTGTGAGTTTCTCTTTCATGTGTGGATTGTGGTTCTCCCCAGCATGACCGTAAGTTTCACTTTCATGTGTAGATTGTGGTTTTCCCCAATGTAATCGTGAGTTTCTCTTTCAGTGTGGACTGTGGGTGGGTTTCCCAACATGACTGTGGAAGCATGACTGTATAAAAGTATGACTGTGTGTCTCTGTACAATGTGACTGCATCCTTACTCTGCATGACTATGTGTCATTTGTTAGCATGACTGTACTGGGTATGATTGTACTAGGTCAGTATGCTTTTGCTTTAAACCTCTTAAGCTCTCTCTCAAGGTACGACAATTGTTTACCCAGTTGACTTGTCCCTTCAGTGACAAGAACAACCTAAAGTATCTGAGTATAAGGCTAATTCAAATAATAGTTATGATTCTTTACTGTTGATATCTTCTGTACATTATTTTATCATGTTGTTACTGTACATGACATTTGATGAATCTTGAGGACCAAATTTAACCCAGTGACTAATGGAGCGTTAAGTTGAAAGAGATGAAAATTATGTTTGTTTTATTATAGTTTAAATTTATTAGAGCAGTACTATTCTAAATCTACTTTTATAATTATGTTCATGCATTAAAGTTTATTACTTATGTTAAAAAAAAACTTCTCTAACCCTAAAATTTCAACAGGAGTTCCCTGACGATTTGAGTTGGCTTGATGAAGAGACTCGAGATCTCTCTAGTCTGCCATATTCTCAAATGGAAACTCCAAATACACCTGCTTCACAGCTACTTCAGTCTGTCAATGTTGGCACTAGCTCCTCGAGGGCTTATTGTAGGTGTACTCGTGGTTAGGCATGAGAATCGAGTACATGGAAACATTGTCTATTTTGGTTTTCTATTTATGTTATGAGACTAGATTTTGACTTTGCTGCCATTTCTGACTTTTAAATCATTATGGATATTGTTTATGGTATATGGTACATGGTTTATGGTTATGGTTTATGGTTTATGACCACTATGGCTTATGATTCATGAAGCTATGATCATTACTTAAACTTTTGCATACAAAAATTGATTGTGTTTATGAGATAATGTTATGACTCATTACATAGATTGTAGTTTACAACTTGTATGGATTGGAAATACCTTTAACCTTATTTTGTGCCCAAATTGCACCATATTTTATTTTTATTCCTATTTGTCGAGTCTTGACGAGTTTGTCCCGAGTCTATCACGTGTTTTTCCCGAGTCGACAAGTCATATGACAGTCGAGTCTTTGCCGAGTCCGAGTCGTGCAACATTGGATCCAGCATATCCAGGGCGCAAGAGAAATCTATCATACAAAAGGAGGCACAAATTCTTACATGGGCAAATTGAGGAGAGCAATTCTTACTGGGAAGCACAAATTCTTACATGGGCAAATTGAGGAGAGCAAATTGAGGCACAAATTCTTACTGGGAGAAATTCGTGTTTAATCCAGGAGACCTTAGGTGATATGCATGTCTTCACCAAACTCTTCAAAAGGTCCATATTACCACCTACCAATTGTGGAGACCAACCTTGTCCATCCATAACAATAGCGAATCAATATAGAGAAGAGGACATATTAAGTGCATGGGCAAATTGATCTTCAAAGGGACCATTTGTAGCTTGATCCACAGTGGCCGCAAGTCTTGCTGTTAAAATATTGAGAGGCGGGTGAATTAGTATTTGCACTATTATAAAATTTTAATCAAGAGAAAGTTGCTAATCACCAATCATAGCATATCATCGATGTACATAAAAATAACAAGATGCACAGTACACAATGTTTTTGACGTGGAAACACAAATTTTGGGGGTAAAACCATGAAAGCCTTTTAAAAATAAATTTGACCCAACAACAACTGGGGTAAACAAATTTAATACAACTTTACGCGGTACAACTGGAAGGGGCTACAACACCTTAGGCTTTGTCAGCTACAACAGCTTAACTCAGAAGATTGTGAGCCCTAGCACCACCTTGAAGAAAAAGACTACTGAACCTATGGACCTGTCAACACCAATCTCTGAACCTGCTGTTGATAATCTCTGCTCTCTAATCACTGCCAAGTAATCCATGTATACCAATATGTCGTTTCACTGCTCATGTACATCCTTGTACACCTCGTCATACACAATCACTAAACAAGTAATTCTTCTCTGAACATCAGACATGCATCATCATCGTCGTCGTCCCCAAGTATACATCATACTGCATAGAAGAGCATCATCACACCATAGCAAGCCAGTTTATCATATCAAGTAACATAGAGTGTAGGAGTGCATCAACATCATAGCTTGCACATCATCATCATATGTTCTATCATCATAGAGTGTATCTTGACAAGGCATAGGAGTGTATCATCACTTTATAGCATGAAACATAGAGTGCATAGTGTAGCTTGCATCAGCATATCATACATCAATATACCACATCATTGTTCACACATTAAGGTGTATACTGTTCACAATTACTTGTGCATACCACTGTACATTCATTGGTCCACACATCACTGTATACTGTATATTCAGACACTTGTACACACATCATTGTTCAACATGCCTTGTGCAGTAGATAACCCCAGGTAAAAAGAAAGGCAGCTGTACCCAAAACTCTGACTGTGTATGTACCAATAAAATCGTAAATTCAAACTCGGTTATGTTATGGTCTGTTGAGAATAAGTCAAGTTGTGACTGTGATTATCCCTCAAGAAACTCGTGACTGTGTACAGGAGGAAATCGGGACTGTTGGACTGTAATTACTTCAAGGTTCGGGACAGCTAAAACCCAGGACAAGTCCAATACTTGGATTGTCACAAGCAGCCAAAAGAAAAGTCCTTCTACCTTATAAAAGCGGGACTGTTTGCAAAAAGAATTTACTGTGAAAAATTCGGACCTTCCTTCCTCTACTGTTGCTACTGTTTTATACCCACGAAAAACTTCCTCAGACCAGCAAATATTCACAGTTCAGCGTCAGTCAAGTCTTGCATTCGTTGGTGGTTTGAAAGTGACAAGTGTTTTGTGTTTAAATACACTTCTTGTAAGCGTTGAGGATGAGGACACTAGGGCCGACTTCATGAGGGAAAACACTTTAATGTTTTATTAATTTTTAACAAATGCTTTAATTTGATTTTTTAATAAAAAGATGCCAACGTTGGAGGAGTTAGGAGGGTTTAAATAATTCATTAAATTATTAAAAGAGTTCTATCACTTAATCATTTAATAGGGCTGACCTAAACAAGGGAGGTCTAGTGTGCTTGCATGCTTCCAAAAGGGGGGTCACTTATTAACTTTAATACTTGATTTATTTGTTATTAATTTTAAAAATGTTTTAATCATGTTTTAACACCTTAACATTTGATGGTAAGGGTTTAATGGATTGTGGGTTTAGGATCACCAAATGAGAGCTTCAATGCAACATTAGAGTATTGTTAGCGTTTTGAGAGCAAGGCATATATTATAGGGTAGATTGTAGGCTTAGGGACCAAGGTTAGAGTTTTAGGGCCTTTTTGTTGGGTCACCAAAGTCACCACAAGTGAAGACACATAACCATCAAGGTGTGGGGGTGCCTAGACTTCTCCTAGGGTACCATGACCTCAATAAAACACAAACGACAACTAAAAAAGTCATTTGGCCTATTGCAACTTCTTCAACCCACCAAGGACACTTTCTAGGGTACTGGGGCAAAGGTTATCGTATTGAGGAACCATAGAAAATACTTAGGGGTACTTAAACACTATAAAGGGTGTACAAGGATTTTGCCATTGTCCAAAGGGCTCCAAGGGCTTCAGACTTGGGCTTGGACAAGGTCAAAAGGTCTCCATTAACATTGACAACTATTTAACCCTCAGAGGATCCTCAAGGGGCACCAAGACATACTAACACACATGTTGGCATCAATGACAATTT
This sequence comes from Pseudotsuga menziesii, assembly GCA_001517045.1. NCBI lineage: Eukaryota > Viridiplantae > Streptophyta > Pinopsida > Pinales > Pinaceae > Pseudotsuga > Pseudotsuga menziesii. The sequence continues at coordinate 227,317 of LPNX011057106.1, forward strand.
ATTCAACAATCTCCCCCTTTGTCATTGATAACAACTTCAAAACTCCCCCTTAGAAAGAGCTTCCTTTGTTCACAAATCTCCCCCTTAGGGCAGGCTTCCTTTACCTTCCTTGTTCAACTTTTTCTCCCCCTTTGGCATCAATGGCAAAGGGTACCCCTTGTAGTATTACTTCTCACCCTGTCATGCTGATGTGTTGTTGAAGATGGATCAATTCAATTAGGAGATAGTATGACTCCCAAATTTTCCTGAAGGTACTCAAAAGTCTCTCTTGAGATAAAGAGGCTTAGTAAAGATGTCTGCAATATGTTCTTTTGTCCCGATATATTCCAACTTAATATTCTTTTCTGTGACTTATTCCCGAAGAAAATGAAACTTGATAGGAATGTGCTTGGTCTTGGAGTGCATGACTGGATTCTTGGAGATACTGATGGCACTCGTATTGTCACATAGAATTGGAATTGGCTCATCACAAGTCACGTGTATGTCTTGCAGAGTTTGTTTCATCCAAAGAATCTGAGTACAACAGGCTGTTGCTGCTATATATTCTTCTTCGGCGGTTAATAAGGACACTGAAGACTGCATTTTGCTTGACCAAGATACTAGACAATTGCCTAGGAAAAATATTGTTCCATTGGTGCTTCTTCGGTCGTCAACACATCCTGCCCAATCTGCGTCTGAATAAGCTATCAATGTTAGCTGATTTCTTTTTGGATACCAAAGTCCAAAGTCCGTAGTTCCTTTGAGATATCTGAAGATCCTTTTAACTGCTATAATGTGAGTTTCCTTTGGAGCAGCTTGGAATCTCGCAACTTGCCCAACGGTCTGCATCAAGCAAAAAGGGCTCCAAGGGCTTCAGACTTGGGCTTGGACAAGGCCAAAAGGTCTCCTTTGACATTGACAACTACTTAACCCTCAAAGGCTCCTCAAGGGGCACCCAGACATACTGACATACCTGTTGGCATCAATGACAATTTATTCAACACTTGCAAGTGGCCCGTAATCTCTTCAGAAGACCTCCATTAGCCCTGCAGCAAATTCCAGACATCTAATTCCAATCTTTGAAGCAGTTATGAAAGATTAAAGCAAGAGAACGGCGTGATTATTTTGCATGGGCGAATATCCTTAAGGGAGCAACACGTATTCAACCTGATACTTGGTGCATGGCATGCATGCCTCTTCCATATTGATCAACCATCCGAGCTATGATTATTGGTATGTTATTAAAGTCTCATTGAAGCCTGTTTCACTATAATTCTGAGTTTTATGATATCTGGGGTTTGTGCACTATCTTGCAACTACATGCAAATTAATTATATAAGTTATAAACATCAAAAACTCTGAGCTAATAAACAAATACCTCAACTAAATCAGTACAAAGAGAGAGAATATCAGTTTGGGATATTACATTATCAAATTCAACAGAAGAATATTTTTCTCAAAGATCATAAATATTTTTCTCAAAGATCATAGGAGTTGTTTTTCCCAGGTTAAAGATAACATATCAAACAGAGAAATATTGCGGAGCTAATTTTCAGTAGGACACAAATTTAAAACACAAGATCCAGTTTTATAACATGCACACCTGTTGCCACGATGTCAGAATAATACAAATGCGCCAGTTTGATTTTTCAATATACCGCTTCAGCATGGGAAACATGAACAGAACTGCCGCAAGTGCATTAGGAAACAAATATATTACAACAGCTATGATATACAAGGAAGGGAAATTCCACCCGCTCGCCCAGTTCTGGAATGTTTTGACAAGACCAGTAGGATTCTCCCAGGTATGGACATAACAAGCTGGGAGAATGATGACCCATGCAGCAGCAACCACAGCCTTCAATATATATCTCAAAATCTGTCTACGTTTCATGGATTTTCTTGCTTTCCAGCTAAAAATTATATCAAAAATCACTGCAAAAATGAAAATATATTAAATTAGAATTAGAGTGCACAGTGCACGCTAAAAAAGGCTAAAATACAGTTAAATCGCTTCCAAGCACCACTTACTAAGATTTCTTGTATGCCATAGCTGCATATATTTATCAAATAATGCAAGTTATGTACCAAGCAAAGAAGCTTATCTCTTCAAATAAGCCCCACAATCAAAAGAGATGTAATCCATCAAATGTGATTGCAATCCATCTTGTAATGCAACAGTTGTTGCATCGTAAGCAAAGGTGGTTCTCTTCATTTCTATGATCATTAGCTTACCTTTCACTAAAGATCAATGGATCTGCAACAGTTCTCTTGCATACCTGCTCTATTGAGGGTCACGTTACACTCATAAAGGACTGATTAATTGAGACTCCAGTTACTAGGTATGGCTGCTGAGGGCTCAAGATCCATTGTATCCTGTATCGAGGACGGTTACTGGTCAGATATGCCATAGATACAACCCAGATAGATCTCCATATTGTGGATTCAACCAGGATACAGTCAGAAACCATATCCAATACAGCCACAACCAACCCCAAACCATATCAATCAAAATAAGTTCAACAAAAACAAAACAAAAACATAAATAGGAAAACCCTAGCCTACTTTATAAATAACTGTCCAATGCATCTTTTACTCTAAATCTATTTTGAGATAACAGGAGTCTTGACTAGATTCTCTAGCCCATTTCTTTGATTCCCAAGCAGTAGTGACAGTATTCAAGATGAATCTCCTTTGAACAAAGCTTGTTTGATCTGGCCTGATAATCTGGGAGGCAACCCTTTGGATGTGCATAGCAAGAACCTTTGCAATGCGAAGACCTTGAGTGGGCCCAGGACACTGGGTAAAATGCCCTCATTTTAAATATTTATTTTGATAAAGCTTATGACGCAATTGCAAGGGACTTCATCCTCAACATGTTGCATTCGATAAGATTTGGTTCTATTTATCATCAATCTATGGAGACTCTCTTCTCACAGGCCTCTGCACAAGTCAAAGTGAACAGTGTGCTATCCAAGTCAGTTGCAGGATTCCATCAAGCAGGGGTGCCCACTGGCACTGTGACTCTATGTGATTGCAACCGATGCTTCGGGTTACTTGTTGGAAGCGGCAAAAATGCGAGGGCAATCAGAGGTATCTACTTACTAAATATTAATTAGTAACAAACTTCTTAATGTCCACTTTGTAGATTATTCTGGTCCAACACAAGAATTGACCCAACATTTGGAGTCAAAGTATTATATTTGGATACTTTGTGGAAGCTGCTAGGGCAACTGTTAGTGCAGAGAAATCAGAGGTTTTTCTTATTAGGTAAGAGGACCCCTCACACTGGTGATCATTAAGTATTTGCAAATCATGGATAAATTTGAAAAGAAGATTCCTGCTTGGTCCATTCTCGACATGTCACATGTTACGAGAATTACTCTTGTGAAGATAGCATCAGGACATTTGTATTAATCCTCATGTCCCTTTCGTTCTTAATTGACTTATATAGCCTTGGAGAATGTGCTCTGGAGCAAATAGACAGGGGCAAAGGGGCTCCCTTTGATGACCTGGGGCATATATAACTTACCCCGAGCTCAAGAGGGTTTCAACCTCCCTAATGTAAAAGCTAAGGGGTGGCCCTTGTCAATAAATGGGTGATACGAGCAATGGGAGGGAATGCCCCTCAGTAGATCTTATTGCATCACTAATTGAACAAGCACAACATAGTGGGGGGATCAAATTTGTGACATTATCAGTTATGTGAAGTCATTTGCGATCTCATATTTGATTGCGCTCAAGAGGTTGTGTGTGACTTGGCAGACAAATCTCAAGACTTCTCTGTTGGAAATTTGAGAGACCCCATGATGCCTAAGATGTTCCAAACTTTAGAGGGCTACATTGGACTATCACCAAATTATACAAGTAAAGGGTTGGCTACAAAAAGACTGTTGTGGAATCACACAATCATAGATGGCACATGGAGGACCCTTAACCATGTTTAAAGGATATTCAGTACTCACAAAGTTGTTTTGGAGTCTCTTTGTAATTTGATTGCACAAAGTTGTTTATATAAAAAACAAATGCATGGGAAAGCCCCATTTGGAAGGAATGGAGATGGAAAAGTGATAAGCCTATTCATATCTATGGGACAAAGGATCTTTATGAGTTGGTTAGGCACTCTATTGATCTAGGTACCTACTTAAATAAAAGACGGACCTTGGAGATCTAATGGAGCCATGCTAAGGAGGTGTCAATTCATTTGGAAGGTTCATGCCTCCTTGAACATAAAGTTTGGGGATGGCCACTGCTTCTTCAAGGATTCATTGTCAAAAATCAGTTGCATAAAGTTGGCATTCCTAATTTAGCATATGCATTGTGTTGTAAGGATGAGACAGTCCAGTGTTCTTTTTGGAAATGTCAGATTGCCGGAGTTTTTTGGGCATGGTTTCAGGTTAAAATTACTTCCTTTTTGTAGCTCTGCATCAAGCAAGGAGCCACTCCTGGTGTTTTCTGCAAGTATTTATGTGATCTTTATTTAGTGTAGACGATATAATTATGATGATGAGTTTTAATTGTATGACAAATCCAAATGATCTTGAGCAAGGGTTTTTCACATTGTACTTCTTTTCATAGCTATGATCTATATCAAGAATGTTTCACATTGTAGTTTTAAATTTATATCTATAGTTGTGCAAAGAACAATGTGAAAGGAAGCAGCTAGAGCAAGGGTGTTTTAAACAAGAGTGTGTTTCTTCTGATAATCAAGAAATATCAAATATACGGTTTTTTCTCTTGGAAAAAAATAAGTTTAATGTAACAGAAAAAACAAACCTATAATTAATTAAACCTGTAAAGGTGTAAGTGTATCTTCAACAATGAGGATAGTTCTGTCCATTCAGTCTGTAGGATTCGGTACAAATTGGTATGTACTCAGGTTCAGGATAGAGGGGCTCTCTGCTTATTAGAGATGCAAAGGCTGTAAATGCCTTTACTTATTCTGATTTGATTTCAATTGAATATTGTTGTAATGTTCCTTGGGCATATCTCTTCTTTATGTAAATATTTTTCAGAAAAAAATTGCAAATTCTAACAGTAAATTATATACGGTTACTTTAGATCACAAAGGTAGTTCAAATAAACATTGTAGTTATTTTAACTAGGTGGTGCCTTGGAATATTAAACTTTTATATTTAAAGCCTTGGAATGCTAAAGGACATTCCTAAAAAAAATTATATAAAAGTATGATCTATGTATCAACTTCAAGAAACATTGAAAATATGTAACTTTAATTTTCAGGATGAATTGAGCACTTCTCAATGTCTCATGCTAGGTTACTTGGGAGTGGAAGCGAAAGCGAGAAGCGGAAGCGGGAGTGGAAGTGAAAAGCGAAATTTTCAAAAGCTTCCAGTTTGGAAGCGTTTCGGAAATATTTTTTATATATTTTGATGCATATATGTCAACAAATGCATGTAGAATGTTGAATTAGTTATGAAAAGCATAAACACATGAAATAAACCGTAATACCATATAGCATCATTCATCAATCATCTAGTAGTGAATTCGTCAACCATAGTTCCAGTATCCATAACAGCAACCTTAAAGCTTCAAATTTTCAATATATAAATAGGCTATAAACTAGGGATTCTTCAATAAATAGGTTATAAACAAATGATTCTTCAAAAACTAGTTTTGAGGCCACCAATAAATAGACTATAAACTAAGTTATAAAACTAGGCTATAAACTAGGGGCTCTTCAAAAACAAGTTTTGAGGCCACCAGCATCAATATGAACAATCAACACCACCAACATCAAGGTACATAGAGGGGTTGATATATTTGATTAAATGCCAATCCCATACCCTCATACATGATAGAACCCAATGGAAACATTGCAATCCTGAAATCCTAAAAATTGTTAAGCCTGTTGATTTTTGAATGGGATCAGAAAATTCTATGTTTTACATTTGAAGTCCGATGAGGTTGGAACCACTCTCAAACATCCTGAAAAATTTAATGGTAATGTTAAAAATTTAAGTAGAAGGATAGAAAATGAAAGATAAGGAGAATGTCAACTTTTGATACTACTGATGATTACTAAGGTTAGGAATTTTGCTATTACAGTAAGTTTTTCCTCCTTTATATAGCATTAGTATGGACCTAGGGTTAGCGCCCCCCCCACCCATCACTACACTTTTTTGTTTCTTTTAAGAAAAATTGAAAAAAAAGTAGGAAGTTTTCTTTTTGCAAGGAAGCAAGCTTCCTGAAAACGCTCCCAAATGGAAGTATTTAGGAAGCACGCTTTCCCAGCACTTCCTGGGCGCTTCCTTCAGAAGCGAGCTTTGAGAGCGGGGGCAAAGGGGGAGGCGCTTCCACACAACATAGGTCTCATGACATAGGGATATGAATCTCTTATAGACAAAATGAAATCTAAATAAGAGAGAGAAAGGAAACCGTAATCACTTGTATTGACTTATAAGTTCATTTCTATATAACTGGAACTAACTGCTACTCTGCAAAGAAACAGAATGTACACCTTGCAGCAACTTCAGTATTGAAGCTGTTATAAAGACACTTAGCACCTCTTTAAAGGTTTTGGTAGGTGAGTCTGTATCATGCCATGCTATAATTATCATTGCCTGAAAATCCAAGGAAAGATAACAATTTCAGTATTAGTTAAATTGACGTGAAAATGTGGAATATAACATCCTACATTGCTTCCACATAGAATTTAAGAACTCCATCTCCACCTGTAGAGCCAATATATAAAAGGTCCACATCCTATCAAAACTTCTAAAAAGATGCCAGTATGACCGAATTTCAACAAAATTTGTCTTTGCCATCCATTTTTGTTGATTTCCCCGTCTCGGTACAGTTTCCTGCAAAAGTTTAAAGGAAATAATCATATACCACTCACAAAAAATCTAAAGGTATGTGGTATAACAAATCTAAGATCACTTGTAACAACATATCAAATTCATGTTTCTAGCCATGCATATCTACATGTGGCTAGTTTTTGTAGCTTAAGCACAGCAGGATGAATCATATATGTAGACTGGCAGTAAACTAAGTTGCATGGTTCGGATTCAAATTCGAGTTCGGTGACGATGAAATTCGATTTGAATTTGAATTTACTGATAAGATTCAGATAAGATTCGCCATTAGCTTCATCAATATACATATTTCAAGATTTTCAATATATAAAAAAAAGTTTAAAATTTTATATTTTTTCTATTAAAAAACATGTAATTTATGAATAACAATGTTGATTTTTTAAAATTCGGCTTGAAATTTCAAATGTGTCTTGAGATTCAAGTTCACCTGGAGATTCACCTTGAAATTCGCCTTAAGATTCACCTTGAAATTCACCTTAAGATTCGCCTTGAAAATTGCCTTTAAAATTCACTTTTGAAATTTGGCAAATTCCAACGAATTTCAATTTTTTTTAGATGTAAAGAAAAGTAATGGCCATACGTGAATTATGTGTCCCGCCTCTCTAGATTGAATAAAATTAAGACAAGATCATAACTATTAATAAAGGATAGCAAATAATAATAAGCTTTGAAATTGAATATTGAATCAAGCAGTCAACTATCAGCTACAACATTTGAACATTGAGCTTGACCACTGTCGAACATTGAAGTATGATCTATGAAACTGAATCAACCTTTGAACAATCAGCTTTGAGAATTCATCTCTAACAATCAAGCATAGACAACAAAATACTGTCGATATCATAATAAATTGAACACTGAAATTTGAACTGTGAAAGAAAATAATAGACTTTCCACAATCAGCATCAAAAGAAATGCTTCAAGGATTGAGCAAATTTTATCATAACACAGATACCCTCCACACTAAAGCCGTGGACCGTCTAAAACTTTGGAATCTGGATCAACAGCACTTCTGGAAACACAGCACACACCACCATACACTAAGCATTTACTAGATATAGGGAAAGCCTGTGAATTTATTATTCTTAACCTATTTCATTGTCTCCCCAACTCAGGCTACTACACTTGTTATGCAGGTCATAATACTGTGGTTGATTATTGGTATAAGTCGCACTAGTCTTTTCCACATTATTATGGATCACTCTCCTTGTCCCTGAAATAGAATGCTCAAAGACAACTTGTTTGAGGGAGTTTAGTATGCAATGCACCTACTTAAACTCTAAAGGAAAGTGATGATCAACCTGTTACCCCTCCAAGTAGAATGTAAGAATAATGTCCAAAAGAAGCAATTCTAGGCCAAGGGGAACTCAAGAGGGAAACCCAATCTCACCACAACAACCCTTTTTTTGCTTTTGGTTGGCTCTTCTCCAACTCAAGAGGGGCTTCCCCAAGATAGGATTATTAGAGATATATACAATGAAGTACAAGGTGATTTGAAGAGTAGCACTAGTGAAATATTTTTCTTTTTTTAGTATAGGAGAGAAAAGAGGAGATGGGAGGAAAAGAGATCACTGCTGGTCTAGTGCCATCATAATCAAGGGCAAATGGAGTCAAAGAATCACAACTAAGAGGACCTTGCTTAATATGTCACCGAGACAGTAGAACTGTATGAGCTAACCCAAACCCTACTCGGTGAAGTTTAAGGTGAACTAGGGCTTACAAGGAAACAAGTTAAATGATGAATCCCCTTCCCTTCAAAGTCTTGGGGTTGCACTCTAAAAAGAAAGGCTTATGGATGCACATTCCAAATCAAGGTAAAGATACAACACATAACCCTTGTATAAATAAACATGCAAAGAAAGGATGAAATAAAGATTAACTTAAAACTTAAAACCCCTTTGACCAAAAAGGTACTAGTACCCTTTCAATGGCCCAAGCAAAGACATAAAAAATGACAATGTAAATATCTAATACAACTTACAAACATGAGGCTCCAAGCAAGATCAAAGCGTCACACATTAATAATGGTTATACAATATTTTAAACTGTTTAGCATCATAACATCATAAAAATAAGCAATAGGATCACCGAAAGATAGACAAGCACAACACAAAAGAGAAAATCTCTAACCTCACAACAATCCCAAAAAGGGAAGGTGGGTGAACTTGAAACGTAAAAGCTAAGCTAGATTAGATTGTTACGTTATGTTATGTTATGTTATGATTTACAATGAAATAAAAACCAGCAACTAAACACCTACAAAAAATAGACTTTTCAAGCCTCAAAACACTATGAAAAATGAGGGAGAATGGATAGAAATGGACCCTCTTTGAAGCAAGCACAAGAGGGGTGTTTTTTGATAATTTTTTGGCAACACCTCCCCTTAATATTTTTTAAAACTTGTCAAAAACCAGCAAGCAAAAAATTACTGGAATTTACAATAAACTCAGAAAAAACAATGTTATTAAAGTTAGTATAAAAATACAAATATTTACGGAAAAATTTAGATTTGAAAATGATTGAAAACAGAAAGTTTAGAGGGCTGAAAATTGTAAAAACAATATATTTAAGCTACTATACTAATATATAATGAGTAAAGGCCCTAAAACAAGGGTTTTATTCATTAACAAATGAATAAAACCAAGTTTTATTAGACCCGTAACCCTATGAGCGAAAATGTAAACAGTAAAAGAAGTAGATTGACAAACACAAAGAGATTAGGAGCTTGGCTTTGGAGGCCTTCCTTCAAGCCTTTGGATCTGCAAGAAATGGGTGAGCAAGACTACACAATGCAAGCAAGGAGATGAGCAAAATAAATAGCTCTACAAAAACCTTTGTAGAGTTAAGTTAATCTACTCCCAATGAAAAGAAAATAACCATTGATCATTCAATCCCTTTGCAAAGGGCATCTATGCTTAACAAAATGAAAGTAAATACTCACAAATGGAAATACAATACCTCAATGCTTGAAGAGGGAAGCCAACACACCATAGAAGAGATTTCCTCCAAAGAATTTCTCCTATTATAGACCCAACTAGGGAAAGGTTCAATACAAAGATCAGCCAAGAATGGCTTGAGCAAAATGCTAGAATAAAGAAAGGAGAAAAGAAGCAAAGATTTTGGCAGCATAACCATGCTACCAAGAACCTTCATGCTAAAATGAGAGGAGAAGCCTCTTATTTATAGTTAAAAATCTAAAGAGAAGGCCCTTGGATGATGGCCAAGTGTCACACATCCAAGAGGGGGCCTTTTGGAAGCTTCCAAGAGGGGGAGGGGCTCCATATTAATATGGAAAAAACCCACATAAGGCAAAAAACGTCCTCTCTTTTAAATAATTGATTTTTCCACTTTGAGTGGGCCCCATTTGAGTTTATTTCTCCTTAATCCTTGATAGGAATAAACTTTAGGAAAAATTAGAGCCCCTAACTTTGACTTTTAGCGCAAAAATAAGAATTTTGCATTTTTCACTCTAGGCAATTAAATTAATTAATCCTGGTTTTTGCCTAAGTGGGACCAAAAGTGAGCCAAAATCCCAACCACATGTCTAAATGACATGGGACTTGAAAGTTGATCCTATGGCTTAGTGGTTGATATGGCATTTCTTTTTTGCACTCATACCCCTATTACAAAATGCCAAGGACCAAGTGACAACCTTATTACATCAAAACTTTAATTAATTAACCCGTGCCGGTGAGGTTAAAAAATTAAAAAAAGACTGACTAGACTCAACGAAATTCCGCAAGACTCTAGGATATGTCTAGTATGACCATGAATAACACTTTGAACCCTTAGCCACCCCATGGATTCGATTACAAGAACGCCCGTCATCACTTTGGAGGATTTTTTGAGTGAAAACCCAACCAATAAAAATCGTTAAAGAAAAAAAATTATTGGAAGGGGAAAAACAATCAATGAGGGGACTTCCCTAATAATAAAGTCCCTTGACATGGCATCCATATCAAATGATCCATTCTTAGAACATAAAATTACAATAATTATCCCACGCAGGGGAGCAGATATTTCGAGTACAAAGGGGCAAATTGCCCTGCAAAGTGAAAAATCACAAGGATTTTTCCATGGAACAACTGAACAAGAATGTACATCTCCAATGTACATGAGGTTGCCACCTAGTCGAAATAGGTGGGCAACATCTGGCTCAAACTTGGAGACGCGTGTTCGATCATCTGAGAACATGCGAGAACTCCAGACTCTGCAACCACAAATTTCTCACCAATAACCAACATAAGTACCTATATAGAAACCAACAAATAAACAATATAGAATAGATGAAATGACTATACATCTATCATACATATATGCAAAAATAATCAAATAATGCTAACTTACTGAAAAATGCAAGGAAAAGGGTTAGAGATACATTACAGAAGGTGTCCTTAGGACACTAAGTGTTTATCTTTCTGCAAAAAAATCCAACTTCTAGCTCGTTTGACCCTTTCCTGTTTCTTATGACTCTGGTAATGTCTCACGTCTTTGAATATTTTCCAAAAATCAACACTACCACAAAATGGCTTATGCCATACTCCGTCAACTTCGTTATTACTGATTCCGTCTTTTACAAACTTTGGGAAGCTAACAAACTGATCCTTTACACTATGTACATTATTCACATCTTGAAACACAACCGATTATTTCTGACCTGCCTTAACTGACTTTGAAACTGAAACAAACTGAAACTGAACTGGCACTTTACTGACTGGAGGAAGACTTTCTAAAGCCTTAGGTGGCTTATCTTTCTGGGCCGGTACATCCACAATCTCTGTTATAGGAAATGGAAACTCTATATCATCTGTCCAACCCCCTAAATCGTCACTTGAAAACTCATTAAATTTAGGGGTAAGGTTATGGTCACATACTTCTTCTACTTTGTCCATATGTCTATTCATGCAAACCATATCCTTATTATCTTCTAATGTTTCCAACAAATCATTATTACTGTCAAACACAAAATCATGACCAAACCAATTAACATGTTCCATTCTTCCTCTAACTGCTAACTTTTCCTTTACTATCTGATCATCAAACCAATTATTCATTTTCAAAGGCTCGGGAGGTCTTTCTTGTTCTTGATAAGGAGGTCCTTTAGGGAGACCCTTTTGCCATCTATCATTTATCTTATGATTATTATCTTTATCTCTTTCCATGGCTACTATCTTATTATGCATAGCTGATATTTGATTAATATAAACTTCTTCCATTTGTTTAATCAAACGAGTGAGCTCTTTGATAGAGTCACCTTGCGGTTCTTGGTTTTCAACTTTCTTAACATCATTTGACTCTGGAGAACTACTCTTACAAAACCCAAGAACACTAGATATACCAGCAACTTGCATATTCTTATCTATCTTAAAAGCCTTATCCTGTGCCTCCCTAATACTTGTAGGATCTTTATCCTTTAAAAGATATCTCATTTCCCCTTCAAAAGCTTGAATGTAGAAAATCAAAAGGGCATCTTCAGTAGGCTTCATATTAGGAGGGCAAGTTTTAACCAAATCATTGAATCTTTTATTAAACTCTTCCACTGTTTCATTATCTTCCTTATGGCTAGAGTGCAAGGGAGTCAACAAGGCATGGTTATCCTCCTATCTCCCCATTTATCATTAAAAGCTTCAATGATTCCCTTAAGGTCTTTAAACCTTTAAACTTTTTATTATCCTATTCCTGAAACCATTCCCAGGCTTCATCTTCTAAAGATAAAACAAAAAGTTTCATCTTTACATCCTCATGGTCATGTGCCATACACCACTTTGCGATGCAACAATTGAACTTTGTGATGTGAGACTTAACATTTGTGGAATTGTCGCCCTCAAAAGAAGGCAACTTATCTATAGCCCTTTCTGGAACATCATGAGGGTAACCAACAACGTTAGAAAAATCACATGGTTTATAAAAATCCATTATGAGGTTGGCTTGCTTGGATAAACAATAAATAAATAAATACTAGAAATTCCCCTCTTCTCCAAGAATTGTAAAGAGTCTACAAGAAGTAAGTTTGTTTAACTTCCTCTAAAAGCCTTTTCAGGATTTGAGAGGAAGCCAAGCAAACCAAAGGGCTCTAGGTAGAATACCTTACGATATACTTTTCAAATGGAGTCGCCACTTGGAGAACAAACAAATTTCTAATATGGGTACGAAAAAAATTTAAAGTTATTTTCAAAATTTCTTAACACTTAAAAGAATAAAGAATTAACGAATCAAGTTGATTGAAAAATTAATCCACCGACCAAGGATAAATGACTTATCCCCGACAACGGCGCCAAAGATGTTGTCGACTAATATGCACTTTACAACATGGAAAGTCTCCAACCACTGTGTGCGTCCTTGGGAGCAAGTGAGAGATGGGGACAACTATCACCACACTCCACAACTCTTCCATTTAGGCTTAATCCCAACAAAGCCAAAGGAGGGTAGTCCCTAAGGAATGCTAAGTTCCTAGATTTAATAACAAATTAGTTAAAATGATTAATTATTAAGGTTTATTAAATTATTAGATCAGTGCCTTAGATAAAGAATGGAGTCGATCTATTACAAGCTAAGATTAGCCACAGTTATCTAAGTAAGATCCACAAGATTATAAATTCTTACAAAACATATACAATTGCTAAAGAAAGATATACAATATACACGTATAAAGTAAAGGGAAATGTATACACCACACCACAAGATATTCACTTAATGCCTTAATACAAACCAAAATGTAAATGCCAAGATGAGATATTCAGATATGTATGATTTACAATTACTTAAACGTTCAACACATGAGATTGCAAGAGCTAGAAATAAATACTTGAAATCAAAGTGAAATGTTGGAGTGAAACAATCCCTCCTCGAGTATCCTGTTGGTGAAACGTTTTGCAATGTTGCTTGGTTGATTTTAATAGATTTTAAGGGGTGCTTTAAATATTCGATTAATGTCTTGAAACCATGGGATGTGTCTACCCCGACCACATATCCTCTTAAACCAAAGATGGAGTGCTGCTGTGCTCAAAACAGTGGAAACAAGTCCAACTGTAGCTCGCAGATCAAACCCCTAGTGCCGAGGCACTCATCAGGTGGGACATGAACGCCGTTAGACCCCCCCTCGGTCTCTCACCCCCCATAGCTTCCAACAGTCACCGGTTTTTAATTGGTTCAGACAATATTATGGTGGATGCCTATTACTAAAACCTCTTCCACTCCCTGTCGTATCTCGTGAGTACTCCGCAGAGTGATAACCGAGTAGAGGATCTGGGGCCAGAGAAGTTGTTGATTTATTTTAGGGGGTTACTTTTAGATCTTGTTACTATTGAGCATGCAACGTTTAGTTTTGAAAGATCAACAGAGTCAACCAAGCGGTATCTCTTATGGGAGATGCTGGTACTTCAACCCTGGACTGAAAAAGGTAAATGTGTGAAAGATTTGTAGCAGAAAGTAAAGAGCAAAAAGTAAGTTATCTAGTTAAACTAAGCCCCCAAATCCTTCTGCTTTTCATACCCTTTGGTCCAAGCTCCCCGAAGGAAGATAACGGAGGGCAGAGGATACACCAAAAGACTTGAGTTGTATGATTACTCTTATACAATTAAAACAAATGCTAATGCTTGAAATAGATAAAACTTTGAGAAAGTAAAGCAAGTACTACTCTAACCTCACAACAATCCCCAAAGGGGAAGGTGAGTGAACTTGAAAAATAAAAGCTAAGCTAGATTAGATTGTTACGTTATGTTATGCCATGTTATGATTTACAATGAAATAAAAACCAGCAATTAAACACCTACAGAAAATAGACTTTTCAAGCCTCAAAACACTATGAAAAAATGAGGGAGGAAGGTTAGAAATGGACCCTCTTTGAAGCAGGCACAAAATGGGTGTTCTTTGATAATTTTTTGGCAGCACCTCCCCTTAATACTTATTAAAACTTGTCAAAAACCAGCAAGCAAAAGCTTGCTGAAATTTACAGTAAACTCAGAAAAAACAATGTTATTAAAGTTAGTATAAAAATACAAATATTTACAGAAAATTTCAGATTTGAAAGTGATTGAAAACAGAAAGTTTAGAGGGCTGAAAATGCAATTTCCAGCCACCTAAATGATGTAAAAACAATATATTTAAGCTACTATACTAATATATAATGAGTCAAGGCCCTAAAACAAGCGTTTTATTCATTGACCAATGAATAAAACCAAGTTTTATTAGACCCGTAACTCTATGAGCGAAAATGTAAACAGTAAAAGAAGTAGATTGAGAAACACAAAGAGATTAGGAGCTTGGCTTTGGAGGCCCTCCTTCAAGCCTTTGGATCTGCAAGAAATGGGTGAGCAAGACTACACAATGCAAGCAAGGAGATGAGCAAAATAAATAGCTCTACAAAAACCTTTGTAGAGTTAAGTTAATCTACTCACAATGAAAAGCAAATAACCATTTACCATTCAATCCCTTTGCAAAGGGCATCTGTGCTTAACAAAATGAAAGTAAATACTCACAAATGGAACAACAATACCTCAATGCTTGAAGAGGGAAGCCAACACACCATAGAAGAGATTTCCTCCAAAGAATTTCTTCTATTATAGGCCCAACTAGAGCAAGGTTCAATACAAAGATGAGCCAAGAATGACTTGAGCAAAATGCTAGAATAAAGAGAGAAGAGAAATGAAGCAAAGATTTTGGCAGCATAACCATGCTACCAAGAACCTTCATGCTAAATTGAGAGGACAAGCCTCTTATTTGTAGCTAAAAACCTAAAGAGAAGGCCCTTGGATGATGGCCAAGTGTCACCCATCCAAGAGGGGGCCTTTTGGAAGCTTCCAAGAGGGGGAGGGGTGCCATAATAAGATGGAAAAAACCCACATAAGGCAAAAAACGTCCCCTCTCTTACATAATTCATTTTTCCACTTTGAGTGGGCCCATTTGGGTTTATTTCTCCTTAACCTTGATAGGAATGAACTTTAGGAAAAATTCGAGCCCCTAACTTTGACTTTTGGCTCAAAAATAAGAATTTTGCATTTTTCACTCTAGGCAATTAAATTAATTAATCATGGGTTTTGCCTGAGTGGGACCAAAAGTGGGCTAAAATCCTAACCACATGTCTGAATGACATGGGACTTGATCCTGTGGCTTAGGGGTTGATATGGCATTTCTTTTTTGCACTCATACCCCTATTACAAAATGCCAAGGACCAAGTGACGACCTTATTACATCAAAACTTTAATTAATTAACCCCTGACGGGGAGGTTAAAAAATTAAAAAAAGACTGACTAGACTCAACGAAATTTTGCAAGACTCTGGAATATGTCTAGTATGATCATGAATAACACTTTGAACCCTTAGCCACCCCATGGATTCGATTACTAGAATGCCCGTCACCACTTTGGAGGATTTTTTGAGTGAAAACCCAATCAATAAAAATTGTTAAAGAACAAAATTTATTGGAAAGGGAAAAACACTCGATGAGGGGACTTCCCTAATAATAAATTCCCTTGACATGGCATCCATATCATATGATCCATACTTACAACATAAAATTACAATAATTATCCCACGCAGGGGAGCAGATATTTCGAGTACAAAGGGGCAAATTGCCCTGCAAGGTGAAAAATCACAAGGATTTTTCCATGGAAAAACTGAACAAGAATGTACATCTCCAATGTACATGAGGTTGCCACCTAGTTGAAATAGGTGGGCAACATCTTGCTCCAACTTGGAGACGCGTGTTCGATCATCGGAGAGCATGCGAGAACTCTAAACTCTGCAACCATAGATTTCTCACCAATGACCAACATAAGTACTTATATAGAAACCAACAAATAAACAATAAAGAATAGATGAAATGACTATACATCTATCATACATATATGCAAAAATAATCAAATAATCAAATAATGCTAACTTACTTCAAAATGCAAGGAAAAGGGTTAGAGATACATTACAAAAGGTGTCCTTAGGACACTAAGTGTTTATCTTTCTGAAGAAAAATCTGACTTGTAGCTCGTTTGACCCTTTCCTGTTGCTTATGACTCTGGTAATGCCTCACGTCTTTGAATATTTTCCTAAAATCAACACTACCACAAAATGGCTTATGCCATACTCCGTCAACTTCTTTATTACCGATTCCGTCTTTTACAAACTCCGGGAAGCTAACAAACTGATCCTTTACACTATGTACATTATTCACATCCTGAAACACAACTGATTCATTCTGACCTGCCTTAACTGACTTTGAAACTAAAACAAACTGAAACAGAACTGGCACTTTACTGACTAGAGGAAGACATTCTAAAGCCTTAGGTGGCTTATCTTTCTGGGCTGGTACATCCACAATATCTGTTATAGGAAATGGAAACTCTATATCATCTGTCCAACCCCCTAAATCATCACTTGAAAACTCATTAAATTTAGGGGTAAGGTTATGGTCACATACTTCTTCTACTTTGTCCATATGTCTATTCATGCAAACCATATCCTTATTATCTTCTAGTATTTCCAACAAATCATTATTACTATCAAACACAAAATCATGACCAACCCAATTAACCTGTTCCATTCTTCCACCAACTGCTAACTTTTCCTTTACTATCTGATCATCAAACCAATTATTCATTTTCAAACACTCGGGAGATCTTTCTTGTTCTTGATAAGGAGGTCCTTTAGGGAGACCCTTTTGCCATCTATCATTTATCTTATGATTATTATCTTTATCTCTTTCCATGGCTACTATCTTATTATGCATAGCTGATATTTGATTAATATAAACTTCTTCCATTTGTTTAATCAAACGAGTGAGCTCTTTGATAGAGTCACCTTGCGGTTCTTGGTTTTCAACTTTCTTAACATCATTTGACTCTGGAGAACTACTCTTACAAAACCCAAGAACACTAGATATACCAGCAACTTGCATATTCTTACCTATCTTAAAATCCTTATCCTGTGCCTCCCTAATACTTGTAGGATCTTTATCCTTTAAAAGATATTTCATTTCCCCTTCAAAAGGTTGAATGTAGAAAATCAAAAGGGCATCTTCAGTAGGCTTCATATTAGGAGGGCAAGTTTTAACCAAATCATTGAATCTTTTATTAAACTCTTCCACTGTTTCATTATCTTCCTTATGGCTAGAGTGCTAGGCATTCAACAAGGCTTGGTTATCCTCCTATCTCCCCATTTGTCATTAAAAGCTTCAATGATTCCCTTAAGGTCTTTAAACTTTTTATTATCCTGTTCCTTAAACCATTCCCAGGCTTCATCTTCTAAAGATAAAACAAAAAGTTTCATCTTTACATCCTCATGGTCATGTGCCATACACCACATTGCAATGCAACAGTTGAACTTTGTGATGTGAGACTTAACATTTGTGGAACCGTCACCATCAAAAGAAGGCAACTTATCTATAGCCATTTCTGGAACATCATGAGGGTAACCAACAACGTTAGAAAAATCACATGGTTTATAAAAATCCATTATGAGGTTGGCTTGCTTGGATAAACAATAAATAAATAAATACTAGAAATTCCCCTCTTCTCCAAGAATTGTAAAGAGTCTACAAGGAGTAAGTTTGTTTAACTTCCTCTAAAAGCCTTTTCAGGATTTGAGAGCGAGCCAAGCAAACCAAAGGGCTCTAGGTAGAATACCTTACGATATACTTTTCAAATGGAGTCGCCACTTGGAGAACAAACAAATTTCTAATATGGGTAAGAAAAAATTTTAAAGTTATTTTCAAAATTTGTTAACACTTAAAAGAATAAAGAATTAACGAATCAAGTTAATTGAAAAATTAATTATTAAGTCAGACCAAGAATAAATGATTTATCCCCGGCAACGGCGCCAAAGATGTTGCCGCCTAATACGCACTTTAGAACATGGAAAGTCTCCAACCACTGTGTGCGTCCTTGGGGGCAAGTGAGAGCTGGGGACCACTGTCACCACAGTCCACAACTCCTTCGTTTAGGCTTAATCCCAACAGAACCAAGGGGGGTAGTCCCTAAGGAATGCTAAGTTCCTAGATTTATTAACAAATTAGTTAAAGGGATTAATTATTAATGTTTATGAACTTATTAGACCAGTGCCTTAGATAAAGAAGGGAGTCGATATATTACAACCTAAGCTTAGCCACAGTTATCTAACCAAGATCCACAAGATTGTAATTACTTACAAAACATATACAATTGCTAAAGAAATATATACAATATACACGTATAAAGTAAAGCGAAATGTATACACCACACCACAAGATATTCACTCAATACCTTAATACAAACCACAATGTAAATGCCAAGATGAGATATTCAAATATGCAAGATTTACAATTACTTAAACATTGAACACATGAGATTGCAAAAGCTGGAAATAAATACTTGAAATCAAAGTGAAATGTTGGAGTGAAACAATCCCTCCTCGAGTATCCTGTTGGTGAAACGTTTTGCAATGTCTCTTGGTTGATTTTAATAGATTTTAAGGGGTGCCTTAAATATTCGATTAATGTCTTGGAACCAAGGGATGTGTCTACCCCGACCACATATCCTCTTAAACCAAAGATGGAGTGTTGTTGTGCTCAAAACAATGGAAACCAGTCCCCCTGTAGCTCGCAGATCAAACCCTCAGTGCAAAGGCGCTCATCAGGTGGGACGCGAACGCTGTGAGACCCCCCTCAGTCTCTCACCCCTTCTAGCTTCCAATTGTCACCGGTTTTTAATTGGTTCAGACAATATTATGGTGGATGCCTATTACTAAAACGTCTTCCACTCCCTGTCGTATCTCGTGAGTATTCCGCAGAGTGATAACCGAGTAGAGGATCAGGGGCCAGAGAAGTTGTTGGTTTATTTTAGAGGGTTACTTTTAGATCTTGTTACTGTTGAGCATGCAACGTTTATTTTAGAACGATCAACAGGGTCAACCAAGCGGTATCCCTTATGGGAGATGCTGGTACTTGAACCCCGGACTGAAAAAAGTAAATGTGTGAAAGATTTGTAGCAGAAAGTAAAGAGCAGAAAGTAAGTTATCTAGTTAAACTAAGCCCCCAAATCCTTTTGCTTTTCATACCCTTTGGTCCGAGTTCCCCGGAGGGAGATAACGGAGGGCAAAGGATACACCGAAAGACTTGAGTTGTATGATTACTCTTATACAATTAAAACAAATGCTTATGCTTGAAATAGATAAAACTTTGAGAAAGTAAAGCAAGTACTACTCTAACCTCACAACAATCCCCAGAGGGGAAGGTGGGTGAACTTGAAAAGTAAAAGCTAAGCTAGATTAGATTGTTACGTTATGTTATGCTATGTTATGATTTACAATGAAATAAAAACCAGCAACTAAACACCTACAAAAAATAGACTTTTCAAACCTCAAAACACTATGAAAAATGAGGGAGAAAGGTTAGAAATGGGCCCTCTTTGAAGCGGGCACAAGAGGGGTGTTTTTTGATAATTTTTTGGCAGCACCTCCCTTTAATACCTGTTAAAACCTGTTAAAAAATAGCAAACAAAAGCTTGCTGGAATTTACAGTAAATTCAGAAAATACAATGTTATTAAAGTTAATATAAAAATACAAATATTTACAGAAAATTTAGATTTGAAAATGATTGAAAACAGAAAGTTTAGAGGGCTGAAAATGCAATTCCCAGCCACCTAAATGATGTAAAACCAATATATTTAAGCTACTATACTAATTTATAATGAGTCAAGGCCCTAAAACAAGGGTTTTATTCACTAACCAATGAATAAAACCAAAATTTATTAGACCCATAACTCTATGAGCGAAAATGTAAACAGTAAAAGAAGTAGATTGACAAACACAAAGAGATTAGGGGCTTGGCTTTGGAGGCCCTCCTTCAAGCCTTTGGATCTGCAAGAAATGGGTGAGAAAGACTACATAATGCAAGCAAGAAGATGAGCAAAATAAATAGCTCTACAAAAGCCTTTGTAGAGTTAAGTTAATCTACTCACAATGAAAAGCAAATAACCATTTACCATTCAATCTCTTTGCAAAGGGCATCTATGGTTAACAAAATGATATTAAATACTCACAAATGGAACAACAATACCTGAATGCTTAAGGAGGGAAGCCAACACACCATAGAAGAGATTTCCTCCAAAGAATTTCTTCTATTATAGGCCCAACTAGGGAAAGGTTCAATACAAAGATGAGCCAAGAATGGCTTGAGGAAAATGCTAGAATAAAGAGAGAAGAGAAGAGAAGCAAAGATTTTGGCAGCATAACCATGCTACCAAGAACCTTCATGCTAAAATGAGAGGAGAAGCCTCTTATTTATAGCTAAAAACCTAAAGAGAAGGCCCTTGGATGATGGCCAAGTGTCACCATCCAAGAGGGGGCTTTTTGGAAGCTTCCAAGAGGGGGAGGGGTGCCATATTAAGATGGAAAAAACCCACATAAGGCAAAAACGTCCCCTCTTTTAAATAATTCATTTTTCCACTTTGAGTGGGCCCCATTTGGGTTTATTTCTCCTTAACCTTGATAGGAATGAACTTTTGGAAAAATTAGAGCCCCTAACTTTGACTTTTGGCCCAAATATAAGAATTTTGCATTTTTCACTCTAGGCAATTAAATTAATTAATCCTGGTTTTTGCTTGAGTGGGACCAAAAGTGGGCTAAAATCCTAACCACATGTCCGAATGACATGGTACTTGATACTGTGGCTTAGGGATTGATATGGATTTCTTTTTTGCACTCATACCCCTAATACAAAATGCCAAGGACCAAGTGACGACATTATTACATCAAAACTTTAATTAATTAACCCCTGACGGTGAGGTTAAAAAATTAAAACAAGACTAACTAGACTCAACAAAATTCCGCAAGACTCTAGGATATGTCTAGTATGATCATGAATAACACTTTGAACCCTTAGCCACCCCGTGGATTCGAATACTAGAACGCCCATCACCACTTTGGAGGAATTTTTCAGTGAAAACCCAACCAATAAAAATCGTTAAAGAACAAAATTTATTGGAAGGGGAAAAACACTCGATGAGGGGACTTCCCTAATAATAAATTCCATAACATGGCATCCATATCATATGATCCATACTTATAATATAAAATTACAATAATTATCCCACGCAGGGGAGAGGATATTTCGAGTACAAAGGGGCAAATTGCCCTGTAAGGTGAAAAATCACAAGTATTTTTCCATGGAACCACTGAACAAGAATGTACATCTCCAATGTATATGAGGTTGCCACCTAGTCGAAATAGGTGGGCAACAATATGTAAAGAGCAACCCAAGTGCATTTGCGTCTTCCGGACATATCACATCACTTCCCTCTTTCGAGGAACATCGATCTGGATGACACCAAGCTTCTCTCAGAAGTACTCGAACTTTACTCCCGCTAATGGCTTAGTCAACACATTGGATTTATGCTCGTGTGTTTCCACGTACTGGAGATTCACTACTCCTCTCTGCACAATATCCCGGATATAGTGATATCGAATATCGATGTGCTACGACACACAAGTCGTCTCTAACTCGACCTCGAATGATCCCACAAGTTGCTTCTGAAGCCACACTGCCTCACAACTTGCTGAACAAGCTGCAATATACTCTTCCTTGGTTGTATTTAGTGTTATGCCCATTTGCTTCTTGCTGAACCAAGAAATCATGCCAGACCTCAAGCGAAAGTAGCACCATGTAGTGCTCTTCCTATCTGTAGCACTACCATCCCAATCGGAGTCAACATATCCCTGCAGGCAAATCCTCTAAATCTCTTGAATATATGAGGCCACACTCGATCGTACCCTCTAGGTACCTCAACGCATGCTTTGCTGCAACCATGTGAATATGTCTCAGCTCCACCATGTACTGGCACAAATTGTTCTCCGCAAAGTATATATCTGACCTCGTGTTCGTCAGGTACATCAACAAATCGATCATATGCTTGTAGATTGTGGCATCAATTGTCTCTGAAGTACGATCACACAACAACTTCAAGTTTGATGCCATCAATGTAGCCTCGCAATCCATCATCTCGAACCGCTTCAAGATCTCCACAGCATAATTTCCTTGGCTAAGGGAAATCTCCTCTGGATTCTGCTAAACCCAAGACTCATGTCAAGATTCTCGAACTTTGAGATCTCCTATAGTCACTCCCTCTAAAGCAAATCACCATCCTCCCTCTGCATCTTGTACTCTCTGCATCAGGACATTCTGTACTGGAGTGACAAATAGCCTCCTCTACTGTTGATCTTCTATGTATCTATCTATGCCATCTCAAGGTCACTGGATACTGAGGTCCTCCATCTCAAACTTTGTTAAAAGTTCCTCTTGCACCCATCTATGAGCTTCTCGTCCTCTGTAGGCTTCCATCTTCAAACTTGTGGCAAACATTGAGATCTCCATCACTCTAGGTGATCCTCAAGCTCCTCATGTAACTATATGTGTTATCCAGTGGGTGCCTTCTGAACATGTACAAATCCTTCTACGCACATGTGGTTCTCTGCTCGATATGCACTTCTACTCCTCTGAAGAAGTGTGTCTAGTCAATGGACCATGTCTTGCCATAATCAACTCCCTCTTTCTGAGAGAAACCACGAACCTTGCTTTTTATTTCTAGATGTTTCCATCTAATGTATGTTAGATCTTGTAGATCCACTTAGAAGACACTACAAACTTCCCTTTAGGTCTCGAAACCTCATCCCAGATATCATTGGTACTTCTTCGTTCATAGCATCCTTCCATCCTGTTAAATCAGTATTTTGTTTCTTCAATTTTGGTTTGATTTTCATTTATTTCGAAGTAACTCTTTTGTTTTAAGTTTGATTATTTGCTTCCTTTAGGGAAATTTTTGGTTGTTAGGTGAATTTTTGAACTTGGCTTTTATATTTTTGTTTTATTTTTGATCTTTTACATTTTGATGGGGTTTTTAAAGGTCATTATATCAAAGAATGGATTCACAAATGATTATTCTAAGCATAGTAATGCATGATCACTACTCAAGCAGCTTTTTAAACTCCATACAAAATGACAAAAAGCTGTAAAAAAACACCAAAACAGCGTTAAAATTATTCTTGTAGTGCTGGAGCCAAAAAATAATGAAAGGGCGCTACAAGAATATCGTGACCCTCTTTTCTTCCGATTTTCTAGCAAAAATTTGGCATTTTCTTGAATGATGAGTGACTAATCACGTATTGGGAAGTGTTTACTACGTGTTGATTCAGGAATTATCATAAAAACAGGTGGTTCTACGTCGTGAGGGAATCGTGGTCATCGGGAGCCCAAAGGCAATTGATTTTGGCAGGTAGCAGCGTGGTTTGATTTTTAATGTGAGATGAGTTGTTATTTGCATGCACATTCAAAGACGACGGACTTAGTGGAGTAACCATAATCACTACAAAACCGGATATGCCCGCTGGGAAACAGAGTGAGGTTTTATGGAGTCACGGGAAATTAGGGCTTCATGATTGTGCTGTCTGCAGTCACATTGCATCCTGAAGGACACCTGTACAATCGAGGTGAACAACTTAACCACTCAAGTCATGATTTTAAACCACTGCAGTCGATCAATTAAAAGGTATTCCACGATAAGCCAATATAGCTGAAAATTTGGGGCTTTTTCGGTGGGGTTCATTTTAGCAAAATTGATCAAGGGAAAGGTTAAATTGTGTTGTTAAATGAAGTTTCATCCAAAGAAATAGCTGCCTGAGACATGTTGAGATGTTCTGTTAAGTGGAGGACTGAAATTTAGCTTTATATTGGAATATGCATTTGTTGAAGTTTACAAGAGGCATGGTTGAAATACAATGTATGTTATGATGATTCAAATTTAATACTGCTGCTGGTGCAACAGGAGAGGAAGGAAATGGACATTTGAGACAGTATAAAAACCTATATAGCCTAAAGACCTAATTTCTCTAGGTTTTGAAGCTTACTGTTTTTGAAAGCCAGAAAGAAGCTGCGAGGAGTTAAAGGCTTGAGAGTTGATGAAAATTTATTATCATTTTGACACTAAGATTTCTGAGAGCTGACAATGGATTAAGTTTAAGATGGTTTATCCTTTATATACCTTCTCATCTAACCTATAAACAAGCTACGTTTAGTCTAAAGGTTGACAGTTGTGATTCTTCATGTAATACTTTTTTTGTGCAGAGATGGTTTATACATGATTCTGGGAGGTTATGAGTACTAATACACAGGTATATTCTACATGCTGGAGATGGACAGCCAATAGAACAAATAAATTGCATGACAGTCACCAGTTGCAGTGAAGAGTTTGGAAGATTTCAAATGACCTAAGTCTCTTATGCTTATGATAAACCTAATCTTTATTAGGAAAACAAAAAGAACAATCAGAGAGGATTAAGAAAAGCTGTCAGTAAAATCTAAGAAGATTTGCATAAAAAAGGGCAGCTACGAAGTCACCTGCTGAACCCTAAAATCATACAGTTTCCATCCTTTGCAAAAAATGGGTAAGAGTGGTAAAATTAACAGAGCTGAACCAACTGATGTAGGGTGGATTGAAAAGCTCCCTGGATGTGTTGAATTATTTCAACAAGCTGGTTGGATGGACTTTTTCAAGAAGATAGATGGGTATAATGCTGAAGTGTCTTGTAGGTTTGCACAGTGCTGTAAAAATGACATGGTGACCTTTGATACTCTTAAATTCAGACTGACAGTGGAGTTGATTTCAGAAGCCACAGGGGTTAAGAATGAAGGTGAATTATGCTTTAAGAAATTGCCTTTTACCTTTGATCCTCATAGATACCTATTACCAAATGTCACTCCTGACTGGAATAAAGGCATTCTTATTCAAAATTTCAGAAAGGAATGGATTGAACCAATTATAATTTTGCAGAGTTATATTACTTGCGAGGGCAGGTATGCTTATGTGTTTAAGTATCACTTCAGGTTTTTGCAAAATATGGTGGGGCAGTCCAAGATGAACCTTCCATTTTTCCTACTCAAAAGCTTGCAGAAAATGGCTAGCAGGGTTAAAGGGCATATGGACCATTCCTCTCAGTCCATCTTTCATCATGGGCTAATTAAGCTGATTATTAGCACTGTATTGCAGCATGAAGGTAAAAGTTGGGACTTCTTTCTTTTCTGGTCAGGTTTTCATGTCAAACAAGAAGATCATCAGCCTAAGAGGCAAGCAGATAAAGGAAAGGTAATGATGAGGAAATTAGGTCAGAAAGCTAAACTTAAAGACAAGGAGGATGTTGAAGTTGAGAAGGCAGCAGAGCATGTGGAGATTGACAGTAAACCCAAGGTGTTTTCAGTTGGTACTGCAGGTAGATATTCACTGTTTTCAGAAGAAGAATTGCAGCCTAGGCAGCAGTTGATACTAGCAGTAGTTTCCAAGGAAGCTAGAGCTGCTGTTATAGAAATGGTGGCTATGCCTGAAGATGATTTTCAAACCCAACAGAGAAGTCCACTCACCATTCTCTCAGATGATGAGGGATATTTACTGGAAGAAGATCAGCCCATTGATAAAGCAGAAGGCAAGCATGAAACCTGTGGAGAATTCTTCACTTCAGAGATCAAAGCAGCCAAACCTAATAAGAAGAAGAAAAGGACTGTAACCCCATATTGGAGGCCTAAAACCAGGCCAACAAATAAACTAAGATGGAATATGAAGAGGTTACTTAATCCAAAATTGAATTCCAAACAAGAGACTGTCTTGATTGATACTACCTCAAATGAAGAGACAAAAATTGGTAAAATGGACAGTAAAAATAAAGGAAAATCAATTGCTAAACCTTCTTCTTCTCAGCCTGCAAAGGTAAAAGGATTGTCACAGTCTGTAAAAGAGTTAAGGCAGCCTAAGTCTGAATTGTCTGTCATAATTCTTGAAATAAAAAATAAACTTTTGAAGCAACAGCAGGAAGACAAAGCTAAAATATCTCCTGTTGAAAATCAAGAATGGGAAGAAGAAGATGAGCTTATACTTAGGGAAGCAAGAATTCTGAAAGACCCTAGTATTCCTGCTGATTTCACAGACTTGTTAATAAAGGATGCAAACATACCTGAGATCCCTAGTTTTGAACAAGAGAGCATGACAGGAGGGTCAGTTGACATAAATAAAGAAAGCTTGCAGAAAATTTTTCAGCAGTATAAACAACAGATGAAATACTTGCAAGATGTCAATGATGGGTTGATGAAGGTTAACAGAGGGCTTATAGAAGAACTATAGGATGTCAATAATCATTTCCAGGAGCTGACAGCAGTATCCAAAGAGGTTCTCAAGAGAAAAAGAACTACTGACATGCACTGTACAAAGTTGGAAGAGACAGTAAAGAACTTGCAGCAGGAAAATAAGAAGCTCACCAAAAGGATAACTAACTTGGAGCAGGAGAAGAAGAAAGCTAAGAGGAAAGCTCAAGCATTAGATGGCATTGCTCTGCTAGCTGAGGCAGCAAAAGAGCTATGAGTCACTTGTTCATTTCAGTTATTTGTTATCTTTTTCATAAAAACATATTAGTTAGGGATTACTATTTTTAGAGAAGTCATGTTTTGTAATATTTTACTTTTTACTTTACTTCATCGAGTGGATGGAAGACAGTTAGGGTTTTTAACACCTAACTGATTTTGTAAAAAACACTATTTAGAGAGGTTAGAAAGTCATTAGAAGGGTTCTGATTTTTGGGAGCTACAGGAGGTCTTCAGACTGCTTTTGTCTTCAAACTTGTTCAGGAGTTAAGTACCAAGACTCTTATATGCATTTGGTGATGAAATTATGAGATATATGACATTTTTCCCCTTCAGTTTTCTGTGTTGGCTTCATTATTGAACTTGTTTAGTTTCTTAATTGATATATTCATTACTGGTTTATGTGTATTTGCTGGTGATGCTTGTCTTTTATGAATGAACCTCAGCATGGTGTTTCTGTTGGATCTTGTAGGATATATTATGCATATTTATCATCTTCTGTTTATGATTTAGTTACTACTTTGCTCATGAATGCATTCCCTGTCTTTCTCCAAAAGTTTACAACCACTAAAACATTGCAGAAACCCTAAACCTAATCTGTTTTATTGAATTTTATCTTGAGTGTGTGTTGGCTTGTTTCTCTGGCCTTAAAAACAATTTCTGGCACAAACACATCCTTTCTTCTCGATTGTTTCCACATAGCTAGAAGGATCTGCATCAATGATGTCACACAACAATGCCACATAACTGGAGTGCATCCCAGTCCTCTTACTTCAGCCTGTCCAATTTTCAACTCTTGAGACTTCGCCAAAGTCGAGTTATAGCGAAAATTCTAAGATGACTAGATTTTTCCTTCTAGGGTTTTCGAGCATAAACCCTAATCTCCATTAGTTGTAGTTGTAGCAGTGTTTCGGCTGCACAAAGACTTCTTTCAGTGTGGCTTTGATACCATGTTAGAGTTTTAATGGATATACAATATCTCAAAACATTTAGCATCATAACATCATAAACATATGCAATAGGATCACTGAAAGATAGACAAGCACAGCACAAAGGAGACACAAAGATTTTTATCCTAGGAAAACCATCTCTCAAGAAAATCCTAACAACTACTTCAATATAGATCCGTCACATAGTACAATGTCTATACAAAGATGGAAAGACCAAAAGATAAGATAACTTCCGCAACTTCTTTTTCTTCTCTTCCCCAACGAACTTGTCTTTCTGTCTCTTGGAGTGAACTTACTTGATCTTGGAGTGTGCCCAAATGAGGCAGAGTGCCTCCCTATTTATACTAATCATGTGTGTGACCTTTTGGTCGAACAGGACCGACTTCTGGACCTTACTAGGCCGACCTATCCTAGGGGGACTCAGAATACATTTTACAATATTCTTTTGGGGACTACTGCCCTGACTTACAACGGAGGTTTTACCTCGACTCTTACATGACCAATTACATTAATGACACCTTCCAATCGGAGGGAAAAACATACCCGAAGGAGGCAAAACAAAAGTACAACCAAATATAATAATAATAATACAAATAATACAATGAATAATATCTTATGAAGTTACATTATCAACAACAACTGAGCGGTCAAAACTCGTGTCGCCATATGTTTATCACTTGGTGCCCTGGAAGAGGGAAGCACTTTCTACCGAGCAGAGCCAGGCCCTAACCGAAAATGTCATTGGAAAGTGAAGGAGCGAACATAGAGGGACTCTTGCAAATATAAGGCTAGACATCTTTGATCGAGATATCTGAAGAATCTAGTCAAAGTTTGGACCTCTGTGACAAGGTCCCTTAAAAGACAATGAAACCGCTTGTAAATGTCGTAATAGACAGGGCACCGAAAGATGAAGTGCTCCTTGGTCTCAATCTCATGAAGGTGGCATACCTGGCAAATCCAATCTAACTAGTCAAGCTTGTGATCTTTCTCAACCCGGAGAGGGTGAGAGCCCACTTTAAATTGGCTTAAAGGAATACAAAGAGCATGTGTCGAATGACGGAATGTGTATGGGGGATGAACAATGAGACCGCCCCTCAGATCCAAAAAGTGTGTAGCGTAGAAGGCCATATTGAGACGTAATCCCCCCCCCGAAGGATTGATCCAAGTAACCTGCACAAATTGCCTGTAAATGTAATCTCTGGTGATTTTGTTGAGCTCTTGCATGGTAGGTAAGAGACGACTAGGAACATCTAAGGAATACCCAAAAAGGGGAAGTCGATCAATCACAATTATACTGAAAGATGCTAAAATATCCACAACAACTGTAAACCATCATCTATTGCGGCCTAAAGGGTTGGCTAATGCAATGGACTCTGAAGAAAGATAGGCCAAGTAAGGGTACCGATCACGCCCCTTCACCACGTCGACGAAGCTTCGAAGGCGATGTAGGAGAGCAACAAGACTAAACATAGCATCAAGTTGAAAAGGTCAAGCACCAAACTCTACGAGTACGATGGGCTAACGTATAGTTTGTTTCCATCTAATGATGTGATGAAAGAGGAGGATTTGCATTCTTTCTGTTGAGGCCCAATCACAGTCAAGTAGGCATTTCCCCACACCTCAAAGCCATAAAGGAGTGTGGGTCAGATGAGAGTATCCATGAGAAACATCTTGGATGAGATGTCTTGAAAATGGTGTTTGAAGCACTGTCTCTCTAAAAGGGATAGGGATATGTACCCTTTATTAAATCAGGGTAGAAGAGCATGTTGCAGACTGAAACCAGGTCCAATGAACTAAACCCCCAAATATGTATAGGTGCTAGTGATCTCGACCTCCTCTGCTCTAAAGAAAAAATGAAGATCAATGAGAATCCTCTTTGATATATTGAAGATTGTAACCTTGGTTTTACCCGAGTTGACCATCAACTGGCGAGAATCACAAAAGAGGGTCGAGGCATCTAACTATCTCTACAAACCCTCTATAGATGAGGCCAAGAGGACCACATCGTCAGCTAAAAACACAATAGAAATCAAGACCTTGTGAAGTAGGCACCCGTCGTCGTCCTAAATGTGCTCCTATAACAGAGACTCTACCTCATCAATGTAAATCACAGATAGACTGGGGGAGAGTGGACAGCCCTACTTAACCCCAATGGTGCTCCTCATGAAATCTAAAATCCCGTGGGCCATGCAAAAACGATCAAAAACTAACAATATAATCTCACAATGGTTGTCAAAAGAGTCTTGAAAATGCCAATGTCTCAAAGCATATGGAATCATGCAACTCTTGGGACAAAGTCGAACGCCTTCTAGAAGTCTACAAAGCAACAGAAGACTTTCGAAGAGCAATAACATGCCTCCTCAATGATGGCTTAGAGCATAAAAATGTGATCAATGGTCTGGTGTGTTGGTCTGAATCCCTCCTATCTTGTAGCTCTGAGTTGTCTCTTCTCAAGCTCCCCAAAGAGTTGCATATGGAGGATTGTAACATATAGCTTGGAGAAAGTGTGGCCAACCATGGTTGTTATGTAGTTAGTAGGCTAGGTATTAGGGCCCTATTTATGGATAAGGTGAATAAAATGACGTGACCACGGTTCAGGGAAGCCAGTACAAACCACATGGTTAAAGTTTAAACAGATTGACCAAGTGACAATCGAGTGCTCGAAGCCCACGGTTGAAGAGTCCAACCAAGAGCCCTTTCTCATCAACTACTCTAGTAGAACTCGTAAACCAAACAGCCTCCCGAACATCATGGGGGCTGAATAAGTAATAAGAGGGGAGGCAGGAGGTAACCTAGATAAGGGATTGCCCTAGGATGTCTTAGAGAGAAGAAGTGTGGGAGACCATTGCTTTTGGATCAAGATTAGGAGAGAGATGGGAGTGGCGGGGGAAAATCGTACGCCAAAAAGTTTAGGGGAATGAATAAGTCATCAACTCACACCGCCTACAAGAGATGAAGAGGCATTTCCTATGGCGGAGGACACGATGGTAGGAATTTTTGAGAACTAGGTAGAAAGGGTGACCATGGTTAAAGACATGTCGAAGTTAGGTGTGGAGATGCTTGCAGTTATCATCATACAACTGGTCCATGGGGTAGGACCTAGGCTTTCGGGGGAAGGGGGTGGATCAAGTGGAGAGGGGCTAAGTTTGAAGGGAAGTCTCCCAAATGATAGAAGAAACACACATGTACTTGGAAAAGGTGGACTCTAGGGAAGCAAATCAAGATACAAAAGGGAGCATCTGACATAGGGTCGAAGTAAAGGTGTTGACATCTCCCTCAGCAAAGAAAATATTGTCTGAGGTGGACCTGAGGGTGGGCGAGGTCAAGGATGGGGGGTGTCAATTTCGAGGGAGGAGAGGAGAGCATGATCAATAAGAGGGATGAGGGTTACAACAAAGCGATGAATAAAGGGTAGAAGGTCCTGATTGGAAGGGCATAATCCACCAAACTCTAACCACCATCATAAGGTTGAAAAGTGAAAGAGCGGGAAGCCAAGACGCAAGGGAGGTCATTAAGGATCAGTAGCTCGTGGGTTTCTCTAAGGCGCAGCAGGTGCATGCCATACCCTATCAAAGGTCCCAAAGTATCATCAGATGATCGATTAAGTCCCACAGAGACTGTATCAATCTCCTAAACACGATACACGTCCTCAGATAAGTCATTCCAAGGGACCTGGAGAGCTTTGGTGCGTGCATTAAAGTCACCCAACAGGACGACCTCTCCCACTACAAAATGCTAGATGAGCCCAAAGTATAGATCCAAATATGGGTCGTTGTTAGGTTCAGCATGGGTAGCAAACTATGATGAGCCTGGGGGGAAATAGCAAATTGTTATGAAGATCTATTAGGAGAGTGGGTAATCTCAAAATTTGATAATAGTGACTACGGTAGATCTCAAAGTTTGATAATATTGACATGATTCTCAATATTAGAGGTACATTTTCCTTAGTCAAGGAAAATGTGTGGTTGAGATAAGGTTTGAGATGTTGGGATACACTAATGGCATCAAACTTGAAGTCAATATGTGATCCTACTTCGAAAATAGTTGATGTCACAATCTACAGAAGATTGATTCGTTGATGTACTTGACGAACATGAGGCCAGATATTTGCTTTGCGGAGCCGAAATGTGTTCACATGGTTGTGGCAAAGCACGTGGTGTGGTACTTGAAGGGTACAATTGAATATGGCCTCAAATATGCAAGAGACCAAAGGATCTGCCTGCAGGGATATGATGACTCTAATTGGGTTCACAGTGCTACAAACAGAAAGAGCACTCCAGCATGTTGAAGAAAGAGGACCAGTGTTTCTCTCAGTGCAGCTAAGGATGAATACATTGCAGCTAAGAAGAAAGCAAGGGAAGATTCCTCAAGTGATGAGGATTATGTACTTTGATCCAGATGAATTCTACCAATGAAGATGAAGATCATACTATTATCCATTTCAGCATTGGATAAGAAGGGATGCATTTGTAGGATACACAGATTCAACACCAATATACAGTTCTATGTGATCTATGGTATAAGAAGACTTCCTCAGTATTTCCGATCATGAGCAAGATAGGCACATGTCCTCAGAATCAGACGATGAAGTAGAGCACGTTATCAGAGACTCCAGTGATTCATGCAAGGAGACAAAGATCAAGATGGAATTTACCAAACAAACAAAAATAAGTATTTGAATTGCCATTTCCTATATATCTAGCTGTTCATATATGTTCCTAGATTTAGGAAGTGTATTCTGCATGTTAGAGTGTTTGCATTTATGAACAATTTACTCCTAATATGCATATGATGGGTAAGCAGCTTATGGTGTTGTACAACATTCCATTGCTACTTATCTAGAATGAAACCTTTTTGCTGATATGCTAGTAGTGCACACTCGTAGTGCATCTAGAAAGTTATCGTATGTATACGGGATATGGATGAATGTTGTATTAGCGGAAATAGTTGCATGATTATATGACATATCTTTATGCATAAGAATTTTCCATTATGGATATGTAAAGAAATGTTTCTAATCATACAACTGTATTTGACTTGTAGAAAGGATTGTATGCAATCACCTACAAGAGAAGAATGATGAAATTGCAGATGTACAAAAGAAGAATGATGCAATTGCGAATGTACGATGAAATTGCAGATGTACGATGAAGTTGTGGATGTGGCTGATGTGTTGACTAAACCTTTGTCTCGTGTAAAGTTTGAATACTTTCGAGACAAGCTTGGTGTAATCTGAAAGGACCTCCCTCGAAAGAGGTAGTAGGTTTTATGTTACAGTGGTGTGGTAGCTCAGCCTAGGGTAGGGTATGTTTGGCTAGGCTTGTTGGCCCGAAAGGGTTAGTAAGTCAGACAAGGCCTGTTTGATCCTAGAGGGATTAGTATGTCTGGCTAGGCTTGTTGGCCCGAAAGGGTTAGTAAACCAGATAAGGCTTGTTTGGTCCCCAAGGAGATCCATCTATCTCACTAAGCTTGTTTGCCCGAAATGGTTAGTAAATCAGACAAACACTCGATTGGATCTACCAGAGAACCCACTGTGATGCTACTCCAGATGTCCTAAGGGAAAGATGATGAGATGCCAGCACCCTGTTTTGATATCAGCATTTCTATGCTGATGATGATGAGGTTGTCCCAATATTTCTATACTGATGTTGATGAGTTGTTTCAGTATTTCTATATTAGTGTTGATGAGGTGGTTTCAGTCTTTCTATACTGATAATACAAATAATGATCTAGCACTGATTTGTTGATGATGAGGTTTTAGCACTAACATGCTAATGATGTTGCAGAAGATGATTCAGTATTCACACACTGATGTTGCAGAAGATGATCCAGTATTCATATACTGAGGTTGCAGAAGATGAGTCAGTATTCACATACTGATGTTGCGGACGATGATCCAGTATTCACGTACTGATGTTGCAGATGATGATGTCCCAGTATCAACACACTGATGATGTTGATGTCGATGATGACCAGCAGTTCCATGATGATGATGATGATGAGGTTGATAATAATGCAGTTCCAAATCGATGATGAAGGTGAATGATGTTGTTCCAAAACTTTCTATGACATATAGAGACTCACCAGTCAATTGTACAGTTGTTGTGGTTGTTGTTGATGAAGAAAGAAATGTAACTTCGGAAGATATTCTATTGTACTTTTATTGTATTCCTCCTTCGGAGATGTTATTCCTCCATTCGGAGATATCCTTGATGTAATTGGTCATGTAAAAGTCATGAGGTAAAATCTTTGTTGTAAGTCGAGGCAATAGTACCCACAAAAGTATTTTATAAATGTTATTTTGAGTCTTCCTAGGTAGGTCGGCCCTAATTAGAGAACCTGGCCGACCTAGTTAGGTAATTGAGTCACTCACTTGGTGAATATAAATAGGTGAGGCACCTCTCTCATTGATACAAACATTCACTCAAGCATTGTGCAAGAGAGAGAGAGAGAGGCAGTCTAGTGCAGAAAGGGAGCTGTTATTCTTGTTCTTGGGGTCTTACACTGTACTTCGTTGAATTCTATATAGAGGAAGTTTTGCTGGGTTTTCTCCCCCATGAGGGTTTCCCAAGATAAACTCTATGTTCTTTTGTGTGGTTGTGCTTGTCTTTCTTTCAGTGATCAATTGCTTATGGTTATGTTGTTATGATGCTAAATGTTTTTAGATCTTGTATAACCATCAAAATTCTAACAACCGGAATAGTAAACAAGGAGGAGGTGATGTGACCAAATCACCTGCCCCTAGGAGCCCAGGACACCAACCCCAGGGTTAAAGAACCCCCAACAAAGGGCAGTCAGCAGTGCCATTAAGCCATAACACTCCTAAAAGGACCAAAGGGTCCAGCCA
Source organism: Pseudotsuga menziesii (assembly GCA_001517045.1). Taxonomy (NCBI): domain Eukaryota; kingdom Viridiplantae; phylum Streptophyta; class Pinopsida; order Pinales; family Pinaceae; genus Pseudotsuga; species Pseudotsuga menziesii. Next base: position 262,292 of record LPNX011057106.1, read on the forward strand.
TAACCATCCTTCAAAAGTGCTAACGACATCCCTGTCCTGGCCCAGAAGAAAAATGCGACCCCCCCTCTTGGGCAATCAACTAAAGGTGCGCTGGTACAGTTGCAGCGTTACACCCCCCATTATAGAAAGAGAAAAGTTATTCTCGACTGAAACGAGAGGCCATCATCTCTCTGCACAGGTATCCACATTTAATCAGCTCAAATACCAGGTTTCTGCCAAGCCCCTTTATCACGACTGCAAATGCTACATGAATATTGTTGTTTGTCGCTGCAAGAAGATTAGAAACAGGCCCAAATCAACTCAGTGTACCCAGATCTGCCATCAAAATGTGAAGTTTTGCCATTATTTAGGATCTGTGTGCTTATTTTCAGTTTCTGCCTGCATAAAACCTCAGCAACATGACTGTACATTGCTGTCACAGAGGTTAATCTTTGCCAAGGATTTGTTTAGCGGAGAAACAGACCATAACCATGTTTTTTGGGCAGGCTGTAGGATGTTATTCTTTGAATCTGAACTACTGCTGAAAAATCCAGTGGACTTTTGGCACCTCAATGAGTTAATTTCTCACAAGTCTAAGTATGCTACATCGATGATATAGGCCCATCAATCTGGGTTTTAGCAAATGACCATTCTTCACAAACAACTGCCAATTGATGCAATAGATCCACAGTCTTGCCAACTTTAAATGCAGCCACAGTTACTCCAGAACCATTTTTAAGGCTACCCATAACCTGAAAGTGAAGAAGTCCTTTCAAAGTTTCATCATGACCCTAGTCTTTGCCAGAACACACTTCTGGTGTATTCTTATTGCTGGTTTACGGCTGAGAAGACCGTGAACATGCCCAGGTTGCTGATAATCCATACTTCTTCATCCTCATACAGATCTTAGTTTTGATGCTGGTATGAGGTACAAACTAACTCAGCACATCCAAGATTTTGAAATGAACAGTCTATTCTACTGATTTGGTGAAATTTTGCCCAGAATTGATTATTAATTCCTGTTTACTGACGCTTCTCACCTTAGAATGCATCCATATCCTTAGTTAGGGCTGCACTGATCTTCAAAACTGAATCTGTGTAACCTTCATAAGAGAACTGGTGATAGTGTATGATCTGGGCATCCCAACAGATCTGAGTTTGTTATGCAATATCATCTTCCTGTTAATGTTCTACCTCTGCTAAAGGCTAACCAAGGCATCGAACATGCCGTTCACCGTCTTCTTCTTGAAAATGTCAGGGATCAGATATCCTTTATAGCATCCATGATCATTCACTTGACTCTCACTTCTTTCCTCTTGTAAGCTGCCAAAAGATATGTATCTGTCGGCGAAGTCACTGCATCCTTGACGATATCCGAGAGATCATTATTTTCTAATAAAAGAATTACCCTGATTTTCCATGATGGAAAATCAGAGGCACCACCCATTATGTCCTCGAACCCAGGGCTACCTAATGCCATCACAAATCTGCAAACAAACTCCGACTCTTATAATCTTCTGAATCTGAGTAATTCTGATACCATGTATATTTTCAGGCCCTAGGTGACTGTTGTCCTGTGTTTCTTTGTTTAAATAAACCAAATCTTGAATTTATTCGATGACATGAATAAATTTTTGAGCATGCAACAATCACACAAAGGTCTCGAAAATACAAACAATGGAAACATAAACACAGTACACAAACAATTTAGTCCTTCAAATCAGTTTTTCATTAATGGAACAAAGCTTACAAGGAATGCTCCACAGCTACCAAAACTTACAATTGTACAGTACAGTCAAACGAAGCAAAATCTGCACAAATACTTCGGAAATCTCCCCACAAAAATCGACAAAACAACCTGAAGCTTACTACCTTGTTGCACTGTTGCCCGTATGACTATACGGACTTGTTCCATATGGCTGTAGGAATTTATTCCTACAATGGTACAAAATTTTGTACAGGTATACTAATCCGTTATATAATCCATACAGCTGTACAGATCTGCTGTACCTATTGCCGGCTCGCTGAAATCTGCCTGATTGTTGGTCCGAGCTCCTCTTCATCACTCTAACTCTACTCTACGGTTGAATTACTTCACCTCCCAACCATACTGTCTTTGAGTGAATAATGAATGTGTCTTAACCCTCTACCTTGACTTGCCTTTATACTTCAGTTGAAACCTCAATCTACCAAAATCCCAGTCTCTCAATGAGATGTACGGTTGAGGCTAGTCTAAATCACTAACGTATTAAAATACACTTTATTAGACTCAATATCTAAATAAAAGACTTAATAAAGTGAATTACAAAATGGATTTGACTTTGTTGACTTCACGCACGTTTGACAATATACATATACGGAAGTTTCTATCTGCGCTGGAATTTAATTTCTGCAATTAAATAACAGCCTTGTTTAGTTGAGAACATAAGTACAGTAGTCTCCTAAAGTTTGGAAAACTCACATTTCACACATTTAACAATGTTGTTTTTACTATGTCAAATGTCTTCACAGACTTTAAATGATATGATATCAGTGACTTTGGCTGAAGAAAAGAGGCTAAATGATGGAGATTATGTTAGAGCATTAATTCACCTTAGTACCATGGTCATACACCTAGGATACATTTCATTAGCTTTCATGCTATGTCATATGGTCCAAAACTAGGCTATGTTGATCAACCTTGGTCTATTGTGTGTTTTGAACTCATTTACTGCAGTTTAGGCGCTCTACTTTGATCATTCTGACAGTCCAGGCGCCCTCATTAATGACAGATCAGTCTTCATGCGCTCCCCATCCCTTAAATCAGGGAATCTGTTTGATCATAGGAGCTACTGCATGTATTTGGTGGTTTTTGGCTCTCCTTGGGCATTTATTGCTTCCTTGAGCCACTCCCACTCACCCATGTGCTCACCCATGCCTAGTCTGCCCCCATTTATGTTCCAGCATGCTCCAGCCATGTTCACACTAGCATTCATGACCGTTTGGGATGGTTAGGGAGTTCATTGCTCCACCTAGGGGGGTATTGAGGTCAAATCATAGTCTGACACATGTATGCATCCAGATGGCCTCCAAAGGCTAGCGATTTCTCCCTAATGTAATATAAACCTGATCCAGACATATTTACATGTTGGACAGTCATGATAAACTCAGTTATTGACTAAGTTCCTATGTGTTAATTTCATATTTTCTACTATTTTTCTACATATTTGTGAGTAAACTTGAATTGTAAGGATTCTCTTAGCTCCTAGATTCTACTATGAATCAATTCTCACTGGTATCAGAGCTCTTTGGAGCTGCAAATCAAATCCAAAGTGTTTGAGTTGTTGTTTAGGGCATATTCCAAAAAAAATTAAGTGTTTGCATTGCAGGTAGAACCAATGTTTCTGTCACTCAGTGCGCAAGCATAAATGGAGCAGACTCATGTATTGCTTACTCCATTCAACCATTTCGAATGGAAGGCCGAAATGGTGATCCAGCTGAGGTCGAAAGGCCTGTACAAAGTCACCATGGGAACTGAAACCGAACCCAACTCTGCTGTGGATAAATCGAAGTACTTCAACAGGCTTGATGAAGCATTCGGGATGCTTTGTCTCAGCAATTCGAGAGACCTTCTCTTCCATGTAGACAGTTTGACAACACCCAACGAGGTATGGCTCAAGCTTGAGTCATTGTTTGGGAAGACTGGTGAGATGAGAGGCCACCAACTCGAAAATGAGTTTATCTCACTGAGCCCAACTCACTTTGATACGATCCAGGACTTCTTCACCAAGTTCAAATCATTGGTACTTCAGCTGAAATAGTGTGGCATTGAAAAGAAAGATGAGCAGTTGATCTTGTCCATACTTTCGAAGCTAGGGCCAGAATATTCAGTGTTTGTGTCAACATTCCACTCTAGCAAGCTCACAGCTCGAAATTGGAGGATGCCATATTTGGAAGACTTCATGGAGTCACGGACTCAAGAGCAAGACAAGCTCGTGCAAATGGGTACCATCGAATCCAGTAAGGATCAAGCCCTTGCTGCAGGAGTTTTGAATCCAGCCAAAGGCAAGAAGAAAGCCAGAGATTCGAAGTAGCAAGAGAAGAAGAAGCAGGAGAAGCCCAAATCTTCAGATGGGGTTTTGAATCCTACCAAGGACAAAGACAAGAAGAAGCAAGAAAAGACCAAATGCACTTACTGTCACAAGGGTTGGCATCCAGAGAGCGCATGCATGAAGAAGACCATTGACATGATGGCGCAGCTACTTGAGAAGAATAACATCCCATTGCCAAAAGGCGCAAGGAAGAAAGAGGGAGGTTCAAGCTCATACAACAAAGAGAGGTGCCCTACTTTGGTTGCTAGTTCTTCAAGCTCTTCTTCCTTCTCGACCCTACATCCTTACAGTGGTCCATCCATCCTCATGGGTGATGATTCAGAGATCCAAGCCAAAGGGATTGGTAGGATTGATCGTGACAATGGGTACTTCAACAATGTGTTGTGTGTGCCTGATCTAGCAACAAACCTACTCTCAGTGTATCAAATGACACACACTGGTGCAGCCAAGAGACTAACATTTACTCAAAATGCTGTAGAGATCTCGGAAGTCTCAACAGGACAAGTTGTTGCAGTGGGTTATGCTGACCATGATTCGAGAATGTGCAAATTCTCTCACTTCCTCCCCTACTCTCAAGGGAATGCACTCCTGTCACATGCCAATGAGACAAGCAAGTTGTGGCATGAGAGATATGTTCATCTCAACTACAGGTACCTTCAGTCATTGAGCAAAGAAAGCATGGTGGAAGGGATTATTTCTAGCAAGATTTCCAATGGCAAATGCAAAGGATGTGTAGTGGGCAAGCATGTTGAGCGCAAATATTAGAAAGGAAAGGCAATGAGGGTTGTCCAAGTGCTTGATTTGGTTCATTCAGATCTCATAGGGCCTCTTCCCACACCCTCTTATGGGAATTCAAGGTATGTGTTGACCTTCATAGATGATTTCTCAAGGTACTGCTAGGTGTATTTTCTCAAACTAAAATCTGAAGTTTTGAGACCTTCAAAGCTTGGAAAGCTTTGGTTGAGAGTGCATGTGGGAACAAGATCAAGGTTCTTAAGACTGACAATGGCAAGGAGTATGTGAACAAGAGTTTGGAGCAGCTTTGTGAAGAATGTGGCATCCAAATGCAGCATTCGATGCCCTACACACAACAGCAAAATGGTGTTACAGAGCGCAAGAACAGGGTTCTCAAGGAGATGGCAACCTGTATGATGGAAGCAAATGATTTGAATCCTAAGCTATGGGATGAAGCCATTAACTATATTGCATATGTCCAAAACAGAGCTTCTCACAAAGCTTTGGATGGAAAAACTCCATATGAGGCTTGGAGTGGTCACAAGCCAAATGTTTCTCATTTCAGGATTTTTGGCTCAAAGGCTTGGGCTAGGATTCCTCCCGATAAGAGAAAGGCCTTGCAAGCTCAAAGCAAGGAGTCCATTATGGTTGGATATGCTGAAAATGTGAAGGGCTACAAGATCTTTGATCCCTCCTCTTAGAAAACATTCATCGAAACCAGTGTACAGTTCGAAGAAGACCTCATGCAATAGACCGAACTAGCTCACGTGGAATGGTCACATCCTCCACTCCATGATGATGTAAGTGATGAATCCTTCTCTGATTTTTTTGTTTCTGATATTGATGATAATGATGATGACATGCATTCAGATCATGACTCACCCATTCGGCCCAAGTGGGCTAAGAAAACCATTGAAGCAGTTGGGGATCTTGTTGGTGATCCACTAGACTCTAGGAAGACTAGATCTCAATTTCACAATGCATTCTCTACTTGTGAATTGAATCTTTCAGAGAGGTGCTTCATGATGGTTGGATCTGATCCTCAGACATATCAGGAAGCATCACTTAACCTAAGATGGCAAACAGCCATGCAAGAAGAGTTCAACTCATTGCAAGACAATGAGACTTGGGAATTGGTTCCCTTTCCTTCCAAGAGGAAACTAGTGCAATGCAAATGGGTTTATAGGACCAAAGTGGCTGCTGATGGTTCTGATATCAAGTATAAGGCCCGGTTGATTTCTAAAGGCTTCTCTCAAGTCCAAGGAGTAGACTATACAGAGACATTTGCACCGGTTGCAAAGATAGACTCTATCAAGCTAGTTTTAACCATTGTTGCATCTAAGCACTGGGAGGTTCACCACATGGATGTGAAGAGTGTTTTTCTTCATGGTGACCTTCATGAGGAGATCTATATGCAGCAGCCTGAAGGTTTCATTCATGATCCTTCACTTGTATGCAGGTTAAAGAAGTCTCTTTATGGCCTCAAGCAAGACCCTAGGGCCTGGTATGCCAAGATGGAGAATTTTTTGCTATCAATTGGCTTTGAAAGATGTAAATATGATCCTAATGTGTATTTGCAGCATGTTGGTGACTTATTGCAGGTCATAGTGTTGTATGTTGTTGACCTTTTGATTACAGGTAGTTGCTCTAAAGAGATTGGATCAATTAAGTCTTCTTTGCACAGTGAATTCTCCATGACCGACCTTGGATTGTTGAGGCAATTTCTGGGATTAGAGATTGAGTAATTTCAAGCAGGGATCAAGGTCAGCCAACCAAAGTATGTTGCAGACATGTTATTGAAGTTCAAAATGGTTGAATGTAATGCAGCCAAGTGCCCATTCCTTTCAAGAATAAAACTAGGTGATTTTGGTGCATCTCCATTGGTGGACAGCTCGTTGTATAGACAACTAGTTGGGAGTTTACTGTATCTTACACACTCTCGACCTGATTTGGCATATGTTGTAGGTGTTGTTGCTAGATATATGCAGGAGCCTCATGAGATCCATTGGAAGGCTGTCGAAAGGATCTTGCATTATGTGCCAGGAACCAATAACTTCGAGGTACAGAGGGTTGTTGGTTCTCCACTAGAACTAGTTGGATTTACTGATTCTGATTGGGATGGAGATTCCATTGACCGAAAGTCCACTTTAGGTTATGTCTTCATGCTTGCACATGGTCCCATATGCTGGTCAAGCAAGAAACAACACACCATATCCCTCTCTTCAACTAAGGCCGAGAACAGAGGAGCAATGAACGCAGCTACACAATGTGTGTGGTTGCAAGGTATTCTTGAGGAACTTGGATTTGCATTTGATTCACCCATAGTCATTTGGTGTAACAATCAAAGTGCAATCAAGATTTCCACTGATCCAGTGCAGAGACAGAGGACCAAGCACATTGAGATACACATGCACTACATCAGGAGCTTGGTGCATGAACAGGTGATATCCTTGCAGTATTGCCCATTTGCAAAGCAAACTGCTGACATCTTCACCAAGAGCTTCACAAAGAAGACATTCACCTATCCGAGATCCCTTCTCGGAATGGGTGACACATGGTGATGGTTGATATTCACTTTCAGATTTTGCTCCATGTCCATTGTAGAGGGGAGGTTTTGCTCCCATGAGGTTTTCCTCCTTACCTTGGTTACATGGACTAATAAATTTTTTGTTGTATGAGGTGACTTGAGCCTTAGTTGCCAAGGCCTCCATAATCATTTGGTATAAGTTGTACTAAGTTAGGCTTAAGGGGGGGTTTTAGAGCATTAATACACCTTAGTACCATGGTCATACACCTAGGATACATTTTCATTAGCTTTCATGTTATGTCATATGGTCAAAAACTAGGCTATGTTGATCAACCTTGGTCTATTGTGTGTTTTGGACTAATTTACTGCAGTTGAGGCGCTCCACTTTGATCATTCTGATAGTCCAGGCGCCCTCATTGATGACAGATTAGTCTTGTTGCACTCCCCATCCCTTAAATCAGGGAATCTATTTGACCATAGGCGTTAGTGCATGTATTTGGTTGTTTTTGGCTCTTCTTGGGCATTTATTGCTTCCTTGAGCCATGTGCCCACCCACGCCTAGCCTGCCCTCATTTATGTTCCAGCATGCTCCAGCCATGTTCACACTAACATTCGTGGCCGTTTGGGATGGTTAGGGAGCTCATTGGTCCACCTAAGGGGGTTTTGAGGTCAAATAATAGTCTGACACATGTATGCATCCAGATGGCCTCCAAAGGCTAACGATTTCTCCCTAATGTAATATAAACCTGATCCAGACATATTTACATGTTGGACAGTCATAATAAACTCAGTTATTGAATACATTTCTATGTGTTAATTTCATCTTTTCTATTGTTTTTCTGCATATTTGTGAGTAAACTCGAATTGTAAGGATTCCCTTCGCTCCTAGATCCTACTGTGAATCAATTCTCACAGATTCAAAAGAGATTCTTAGACAGAATTTGCACTTTATTCAGGGAAAAAATGGCAAAGAGAATGACAGGTAAAGGAGAGGTTGAGTGTCACTACTGTGGAAAAATAGGTCATACAGCAATAAATTGCAAAGTCCATGCCAATGACCTTCTCGAAGGGAAGCTTAAAGAATCAACAATTATAGCAATTATTGAAGATCTGCAAGATACTAACGATGGTCAAGACCTCGCTGAAGAATTTGTGTTTTGAGGAGCCCGCACTTTGAAGACATGGACAAATGCAAAGGGTGACTCATGATCTGTGGTTCTTCCTTCTCTTAGTGGTATTTGCCACTGCTTGTGAATTTTTGCCTTGTTTTTTCTCTGGAAGATTCAATGTAAATATGTTTTTAAGAACGAGAATAGGTCTTTATCTGTTTCTCGTCTTTTGATGAGAGAAGAAGTACGTGCGCAGCTGCTGGCAAAAAAAAATTGTTGATCAAGGATGCCAAGTTGTCAGACTCTAGTGCTTTTTCAGATTCTATTGTTGTTCTTGTTGAATTAAAAAAGAGGATGTAAATATCACTGCATGTATCCTTCTGCCTTTTGTTTTCTCTTCATATAATTTTCTTTTGTAAATATATTAAGTAATTCTGAGATTCTCAAATTAAAGAATCTTATGCTATTTCCAATACAATACGTTTCAAAGATAATATTCAAGAATATATATTGACAAGTGTTTCTACCTTCATGGATGGATGTTTTTCACTTGCTTCTGGTACATAAAAAAAATCTGCGTCTGGACGCATTGGCCAGTATAGGCTAAAACAATCAACTGACCTGTAAATGAAGATAGTCATGCTTTAGCATAGCATTCAATAATATCAAAACTTTCATGTATAGAAATTCTTGCTAGAATGTTTCAACATATCCGCCATACCAGAAAAATTCATTCAGATCATCATAGTTCCTCCACTGCGAGTGTTTGGCTGTCCCCTTTCTATTTCTCTTGACTTCCTATACAGAATGAACAAATAGTCGTTAATGTCAAGATATATGCACCAACTGCTCATATATAGAGAACATACATGATCAAGAGGATGTAAAAGTACAATAAGATGCTATGTACCTTTGAAATAACATTATAAATAGGAGTCACGACTTTTCTGAGAAAGGATTCTTCCTCACCGCCATATGCTGGCATGACATTTTCCCCAGTCACAGTGCTCACATTGCCATTTAAAAGCACATAGAGTTCATGTGCCATCTGTAAAAATCCAAAGTCAATGTTAAATTGGAAGTCATACAAAAACTCAAATATCTCAGACAGAACATGAAGAGAACTTGAATAAAACACATGGAGTTCTGATAGAATATATAACGACAATGTTGGCAATCAAGATAAAACATTTAAACTGCCAGTATTATTTATCTGCTATATTTGCTAAAATATTCTGCTGAAAATGGACAAAAAGGTAAACCACTAGCTGTATGCTGGACACAATATTGTGAGCTCCCCCAAGGATAGCTACCCATGCCTTTGTTCCCATCTGACACACATGCAGAGACCAGCATATCTACATGAATTTAAACCATGTCGCTAACTTCAGGAAACATTAAGATCAAGTTTCTGAAAATGAATTCGTTTAATCCACCATAAATGATGGATATCAGAAGACAGAACATTTTCTAATGATGGCCAGATACAGTGTGGTGACTTCTGCATAACTTCATCGTGACTACGAAACTGGTCCATGCCACTTTTTGCTTTGAGGTCAACTAAACAGGATCCTACAATGTTGAAGATGTAATTTATATAACGTTTTGTGAGTCTTGTTAACATACATGTTTTGGGGGTAATAATTAGAAGTCTGAAAACCCATTTTGCAATTGATGGTAGGAGAGACTGCATCAGGGAAGGTTGATCGCCCCCTAGACGAGCCATCCCCCCTGGTAATATCGGTATCTTTCTTTAGTTCTCCACAAAATTTGCACTTACCTGCACTATTGATTTGTTTCCCCACTCCATGATCTGAGCCTGCAGGCTTTAGGCCTTTTACAGAATAGGCTAGTTTTGTTTATATATTGTTTTCTAGGAGCAGCTTTTGCACTCCCACTTTGTTTCCCTCACTATTGTAGCTAGCAGTGCCATTGACCTATTTATGGTCATTTACTGGACAATAACAAAATTATATTATCTTAATTATCTTAGATTAAAATGAGCTTTCATCTCAAGCAAACTCCTCCAGAATTTCACTGCTCAAGCTAATGCTTCGTGGCCTGTTACACTGCAGCTGTACCCAGCTCACCTTTAGGTGTAACCCAGAGAGAGAGGGCCAACTTTTCGACTAGGAGGGATGTTATTGAGCAATGGTGGTCATAGTCGGGCCCTTTGGTCCTCCTTTAGGGGTACTATGGCTTAATGGCACTGTTGATTGCCCTTTACAAGGGATTTTAACCTCAGGGTTGGTTTTCGGGGACCCTAAGGGTTGACCGCCGGGTCTCATGGCTCCATATCCTGCTTGCGCGCTCTGGTTGCCTCTGCTTCAGGTACAAGACACTCGTCTTCATTCACAGCCATTTTGGTCACCCTCCTGGCCCTTCAATCAGTGGGTCCTTGCTCTCCTTGGCCCTATTTCCTCAAAGGAAAGCCATCGTCCATGTCAAGCCTTTTCATGCTTTGAGGAGAGCGTTGAGGGATTTTACAACATTCTAGGGGTTAGATGGGGTATAACGCCCTCCCTCCAGCTCACTCCAGCCTTTCATTCGGAGTGATTCGCTTATTTGAGCGTGTTTTGGCACCTGGGGATACAAATGCCCGAGGTAGCCTACCTTAAGACTACCTTAGACTATATTTTATTATTATTTTTTTTAAATTTTCAGTTGACCTTTTATAATTTCAAATTGACTTATCTTAAGGTGTGTAGGCCTGGATATTTTAAAAAGTGAGTGTGAGATCATATATATAGATCTTCTCACTTTCATTTTAAAGACAAAACTTATGGGATAATACACTATCCACTTCTTTTACCCCTGTTAGAGTTTCTTTGGATGGATGCACTCCTCTTGAAAAAATTTAATGGTTAATGCAAGCTATTTTCTAGTAATTCTTTGGTGAATCTCTGCTTTTGGTGATGCTTTGATTTGTTGGACGAACAAGAGCATGAAGAGGATAGGCTTCTTACCTTTATGTTTGGATGTTGGTGGATGTGCATGTTCAAGCCTTAGTGGTAGCCCTAGAGCTACACTTTGCCCTAGGATAGGCCGTTACCTTCCTTCTTGTCACCTTAGCAAGTTGAGGCACGTCTCCTTGTGAGGGTGCCCTAGGGTTTCTCCTTAGTTTTTCTAGGCAAGTTGTTTGACCTAGGAACGCTTCCTCACTAGGTTAGCCATCCTCCCTAGAAGCCCTAAGTTGGGTAGGGCTTTTGCTAGGGTAAGGTTTCCCTTGGTTTTCACACCTTTTCTCTTTTAAAAAAAACATAGTTCTAGGGTTAGTTTAGGATTAGTTTTAGGTTAAATTTAGGTCTGCAGTTTTATGTTGAAAACCCTAAAAATAAAAATAAATTGGCCTCCTTCACTAAAAATTCAGCCTAGCCCCTAGAGCCCTAAAAACCCTAAGGCGAGATTATAGGGAACCCTAAAAATACAAAAATTACAAAAAATCTCAAAATTTGCCCTAAAGGTTCTAAAACAATCATAATTTTACCTTAAACCTACCCTTCTTCCTTCCTCCCTCAAATCCTCATTCCCTAAGACCTTGGGTTTGTTTTAGAACAACCCTAGACCTAACACTCTAATCGTTTCCCTCCTAACAACCCATTGCTCCTTTCTAACCTCGTTGCCTTTACACCATCCCCTTTCCCAATTTCGGGTCTACCCTAAAAGCAACCCGTGGGCCTCTCCTTCTTCGCTGGCAGTTATCAAAGTCACCCTAAACATCGATCATTACTACCTTGGGTTTGAACCCTTGTTGTTGTTCCTTTGTTACAGCCAACCCCATATCTTAGGGTTGCCCTTTACAGTGGCAGCCCTCCTCACCCTTCACTACTGTACTTCCACGGTGACAAGAAAAAGGTCAGTCTACTTTGTTTTTTTACACACAGTCTACACATAAACAGTGTTGGTTAATATCTTGATGTGTACCTATGCTTGTTTGGATGCTGATAACTAATACATACTGCTATAGATAGTTACATATATCGCCCGTATCGCGATATATCGCAAGTCATTCCCCTTGGCGATATATCGCCACTAAAATATTGCGACATTTATGACATTTTGAATATATCGCGATATATTGGGAATATATCGCGATATTTTGGAAAATATCGCCCTACTAAAAAAAATTGCATGGAATTTGGGAAATAAATCCATGGATTAAGTTTTTGGCAGTGTTATTAAAACCAAAGATATTAAATTCTTAAAGTAATAAATGGTACTATTAAATTCTTAAAGTAAAAGTGACATTCTCCTTAACTTTCATTTTTTATCATTTTACTTAAATTTTTAACATTACCATTAATTGTTTCAGGATGTTTGAAAGTGGTTCCAACCTCATCGGGCTTCATATGAAAAAAATAGAATTTTAGATCCCATTCAAAATTCAACAGACTTAATAGTTTTCAAGATTTCAAGATTGCAACAATTCCACTGGATTTTATCAAGTATGAGGGTATGTGATTGGCTTTTAATCAAGCACATCAACCCCCCTATGTACCTTGATGTTGGTGCATTGACTGTTAAAATCTTTTACCATGACTTTACTAAAAATGTACCCTTCACTCATTAAGCATGGGGAGTTTCATCAAAACTGTAGAGTGTTGACTAATGTCATTGGAGGATTGTTATCACATATATAGTAGCCAGGCTACCATATTCTATTTTTCAGATACAGTACATTTTTCATCCATATCTCTTACATAATGAGTTGCTGAGATGAGTAGTTTTGACAGATCATTACTTTGTTAGTGGACTATTATACTCTCCCATGTCAGGACTGAGTCTCAGGACACTAAAATTTGAGGACTGATGTAGCCATTTAGTCATTTACAGAGCAGTTATTGATGCCCAGATTTATATTAGTGCTTTCTCATTGGATAGATGATGGTTCAGATGGATTATTTGCATGATTATGACTCGGCATTTATTTTATTGTGTTATGGTTATCATTGTTCTTATACTCATCTTTGTGACATATACTAGCATTTAGTGTCATGATCTGGTGGTCATAAATATATGGACTTGGATGTATTTGTATTATGTATTGATGTCCCTACTTAGACTTGGAAGTTCATGATCTATACTCATAGGTTTTACCCTCCCTAGGGAGAATAGAGGTAGTCATTCCCATCATTCTTTGGCTTGCTAGTGTTGGCTTCATCTTTCACTATCTCCACCCGTCCATTACCTTCCAGTTTTGTTTTTTAACCCGACTTACTACTTGACTTATGGCATGGAGGACCTTTTCCCCACTAGAACCTTTGTTGGACAAACCTCCCTATTTCTAGTGTATCTTGGCTCTGAGTTGGTGACAGAACTTGCCTTTGGTGAGTTCGATTGTATGCCTAAATCATTCTGGTCGGTTGTCCCGATGTTTGGCACTGTGCAGAACTCCCCCTAGTCACTTGAAAGTTGAGATGTTGTTGGCTAAAACTTAAAGCTCATGTACTACTTATATTGGAAATATTTATATCTGTGCCCATGGAAAATGTAAATTCTAAAATGTGTTTCTTAACATATACAAGCAAAGGGCAAGAGCAATGAAATGCTAAAATACTCCGTGAAGGGTATAAGAAAAGGTCCCAAAAGCAATGGTTAAATATATGCTATATCCAAATATTGCTGACCTTATAAATTTGAATATGTCCTAGATGAAAGCTGCAGTTAGTTGTGCTTTTAAGCACTGGTGAAGTCCCCAAAAGGAAATATAGGCCAAAAAGGCCATGGAAATAAAATTGATGGGACTAATGAACCTGGATCAAACTTGATGTAGACATGATGCATAAGTTGAATAAGCACTCTCTAAACAACTCAACCATTTGTGAGGCACTGCCATTCCCTATGTTGTTGTTTGTCTGGCATGTGGTTATAGTGAGTATTCCCTTCCCACATCCAAAGTGTCATGATGTTAAGTTGGCAAGTCATCATTTACCCTAGCCTTGTCAATTTCAGCCTTCACCCTTCACTAGCAAATTGACTACAACTATGAAGTGAGTATAGTCCTGAAAGTCTAGTCTGAGTAATAATAAATAAAACCCTATATATGTATTTGGTTGATGTACCGCCAGTGAGGTGATTGCTACTTGCTATAAATGTTACTTAAATGATTTGTAGAGCATGTCTTAGCATTGTAACACTTGCGGCAGATGGATGATAGCCTGAGTTATATTATGGGTATCTGGTCATTTACAGGTGATTATATTGTCTATTGGATATTGTCGATGATCAGGCAGAGACCTGGTAGGGGTATGAGTATGCACCCTAGATTGATTTGGACTCTCTGAGTCTAGTGAGATAGCTTATTTTCAATTCCGAGCACTTGCAGAGATGATCAAGCTCATTTTACCTTTCTGATGCAGTTTTGCTTCACAGGATGATGTGTCTGAGCAGGGAGATGTTTTATTGGGATCTCCTAGGGCGCTGTATGGGGCATAGGGGGTGCAGCCACTTGATTGTACCATAGTACCCCCATCCCAGAGAGCCTAGTGGGCTCAATTTGACAACGCAAGCACCCTAGGAGGCTGTTTTGGCAAGTTCACGTTTCCCGAGGCAGATTAAAAAATGATTAAATGGCTATTGAAGAAATCGATTTGGGCTACTGAGTCAAGGAAATGACATGGGATGAGTCATGATGATGAGTGTGATGTCCTCCGCACCTTCTCCAGCAGTTGCAGCACCTGATTGGGCCCACACCTATTTTTTGGGCATTTTTATATTATTTTCTAGAGCTTTTGGGAGGCTCATAATTTCCTCAAGGAGGCACAAAGTCAAAAAATTAAAATATTATGTTATTTTATTGTGCCATGGGGCACCCAGAGGGAGTTAGTTAACACTCCATGGACCCACCATGTGCTTCATTTATTTCTTGTTGAGTGGGGTCACCTCTTTATGGGTGATTTAGTCCACTTTGGTACTTTATGATTATATTGATCCATGTATTGTATGTTGAACTCATCTCAACCATTGATTAGAACATTTTATCTTTTAATCTTAGCCACTCGTTTTGAAAGTAGTTAGGATTTTGGTTCTCTCGTTCCTATTTAAAAGAGAGAGTTTCTCATTTGTAAGGTGTTTTTGGCTCTTGAATCTGAATAATAAAAAGACTTCCTTTGTGCATATTTTCTGGATCTGCTTTGCATCTAATGTTTTTCGATGGTGATTGGAAAGTCTCTTACTTCCTAGCATTCAGAATATTGTGTGAGATCTATATCGTTTTTGGGGATCATTGTCTTATCTACACGAGGGCATTTTCAACTAGAGCGTTTTTGCAGGGGGACCTCAACTCGCTCGGATTGTCTTCGTCTTTGTATCAGGGGGTTTTCATTAGCTTCATTGTGATCTATGATTACGTCTTGTTACTTTTTTGTAGATCTAGCTTTTTCTTTCGTGGTACAGCAAATTTGATATTGTTGACGTTTGCTTGTGCAGGATAGGGGGGCGCTTTGGTCACTTGGGGCATAACGTTGGTCCTAGAACTCACTCAGATCTTCCAGAATTGATCGGGATGGCGAGGATCATCATCATCAAGACATCTACAAGCATTTCCAGGTAAGATCTACAGGTCAGTCTCTTCTTTTTCAGATCTCAATCCATTGTACCTGCTTTTCTTCAAATTTTCTGAAAAACTCCTAAATAATAAAAATCCAAAAAATACTTAATCGAGGAACCACTTGATCTTTGAACAAACCATTTCTAGGTTTTGTAGATCGGGCATCCCTCTCACCAAATCCTCTTCCACGTTGTCCAGATTGTGACTGGTTTTCCCTAGATCTGACTTTCTGACTGCTCAAACCCCAGCGCCCCTACTGAAATTTTGACTTTTCCAGATTTGACTTTTTCCAGAAAATAATCACTTGGGTTTGTAGATCAGGTCTTCCTCATTCCAGAACACCCCCAACGCTGAGCTAGTTCCTGCCAGGTAACCCTAGATCTGAAAAACTGACTTTCAGCGTCCTAGCTTCCCTCATCAAATTCTGACTTTTTCCAGATCTGACTTTTTCTGAAATTTTCTGACTTGGGTTTGTAGATCTGGCCATTTCGATCTCGTCTCTCCTCCAACGCTGAGCTGATAGTCTCCTGGTTGTCCTAGATTTGCAGATCTGCCTCTCCAAACCCTAGCGCTAGACCTCCTTCTGTTGGTTTCCCTTGCAAACTGAATTTTTCGGGCTGAACACTTTCCTGGGTCCATAGATCAGGGCATATCCCAAGTGGGTCCACTCTAACGCTGTGCAAATACTGACTCCATTGCCCAAGGCCCAACAAGCACTAATCTCCAAGCCTAGCGCTAGCCCACTCTTGACCTCTTTCCCCTGAAAGTTGACTGCTCCTTGGTGGCTCAGGTAATCTGACATTATCATATCTCTCATTGAGTCTATCCCTTTGGTACTAGACAGTCCCAACTCTGTCCTTACTCACCCTGTCTTGGTTACGCTTCCCAAGGCAGCGGTTATCTTCATTAGTTGCTAGTACCTCATGTTATCACATATATAGTAGCCAGGCTACCATATTCTATTTTTCAGACACAATACATTTTTCGGCCAGATCTCTTACATGTGAGATGCTGAGATGAGCAGTTTTGATGGATCATTATTATATTAGTAGACTATTGTACTCTCCCATGTCAGGACTGAGTCTCAGGACACTCAGATTTGAGAACCGATGTAGCCATGTATGTCATTTCAGAGCAGTCACAGATGCCCATTTTTATATCAGTTCTTTCTCATTGGACAGATGGTGTTGTTACTGACTAGGCTGCACCTAGTCGGTACTTTCAGTGAGCCGCCAGTGATGAACAAGATACTTGTTCATATTCAGATTTCAGAGGTCCTTTCAGGCCTCCAGGGTCGTTTTATTTTTTGTAACGCATGTTCATACCCCCTTGGGGAAATTGTAAAAAATGTCCTAGCATTTAATTTTTTATAAAAGGCTCGGCTTCCCAGACTTGAGCATCAAGCCGACTAGCCCAGAGTGTTTTTTCCCTTGGTTATTATTGGTTGTTGAACAAACAACTAATAATTTCTGAGTTTTTCACTCACACCTCCAAAGCTGGGGTAGTCATCTTGGTGTTGCGGCCTAGGGAGGTTATTAGAACCTTCGTGTCGGTGTTTTTCACCATGCTAGGCATTCGAATTGAGATGTATGGACATGTACTAGGTCCCCCTAGAGTTTCGTCAATTTCCACAAAAAATATTTTTTTCCGTTTTTTAAGCCATTTTTTAATGGTTTAATTAAAAAACTTCAGATTGTAATGAAAGTCAGATACAGAGTCCGTTTCTGACGTGGGGACACTCGTTTTCACACCCGGAGCGTCCACTTTACCCATGGGACCACTGTCTACATCAGTCGGGCAGTCGAAGCATCCCGTAAAGCATTATTTGGCTAGGAGAGCATCAAATTGACGTTTAAATGCTAAAAAGCATCATTTTGGCATAAGTCAAAATAGTGAAAAGTCAAAAGGGGTGATTATTTTAATTGATTAAAGTGATGTGGCATGGTGGTCCCATATGGGAAAGCTCTTCTTAAGAATGAAGCGTCATTTTAAAACATGATTCACTTACCTTTTTTTAAACCATAGTGTATGCTCTCTCCATGCGAGTGATTCAAAAGAGGGTGGGCCACACTTTGGTTTGGAGAGTGGTGGTGACGTCACTCAATAATTAAATGGGACATTACATGTTAAGATATGGAAATAATATAGGATGGCGAGTGATGAAATAAGGTTGACATCAAGCTTATTGAAAGCGTGGGCATGGTTACACCAGCAAGGAGTGGACCCCTCGTATATCCACGTCACTTAAGCTTTGGTTATATTGTGGATTGTTTTACATACTGGTTTATAACCAACGCTATCTCCTCACTCACGTCATCTAATTTCGCACATGTTGGTATCATGAGCATGGTAGGTGGAGCTCACGCATTTTTTTTTTTTATATGCCAGCCGTGAGGTGGACCCCCTTTACACATGGGCTACGAGTTGTTTGGTGGTTCATTAAGTGATATATTCCACGTAACTCTTTGGAGGATCAAGCGAATATTGGGTTGGTGAGACTCTCTCACGCGTGGAGGAGCCGTACACTCACGCGAGGGTAGTGAGTGATATCATCTTTAGTCTTGTTCATTGCTTGGTATGTGTTGGAGGTTTATGATTCGTCGAGAGAGTTTGGTGAGAGAGGTGTCAATCACCTCCTCTGTTCAAGCTCAGCTAAACTCTGACTTCATCTTCAGTATTGATGAGGCCCCCCTGGGTCTCTCTTTTCCTATTTAAGCAGGTCACCTCTCCATTGTTCAGGATCAAAAGGTGAAACCTCTGCTTGTAATATTGTAATAGTTTCTTGAAGTATTGTGAATAAAAGGCTTTGGAGGCAATTTCTGTGTGGGATCTATGGATGTTTGGATAGAGTTTACTCTACATTTGTGAGGTAACCTGTATTTGTTTTCATGCTTGCATATGTTTGGGATTAACTTGCTTTCGGAAGAAAATGGTATTTTTGTAGAGATAAAAGGTAATTCTTGTTAGGTTACTCTTTTATTGCAAGTCGAGGAAGACTATTTGATATATGTATGATTTCATGCTTGGATCTACATTGTTGTTGTAGTCTCTTTCGGTTTACACAGGTATTTTTTAATCCCCATTGCTAGTGTTGATAATCTTTTGCAGGAAGCTAATGCTGGAGTATTGATGAGCGAATGTGCTCTACCTTTCCTTCAGTAAAATTTGAAAATAAGCTCTGTCCCTCTGATCTCACCAAAGAAGCTTTTTCTGTCCTTTATTTCTTGCTCTACTCTGGGTTCTTTGAATTTTGATCTACAAATTTCTTAAAATTTTCTTTTGGTTTCAAACGTTTCCACATTAGATCTAGCATCTAAAGTCATATCAAACATAGATCTGATGTCTAAAAGTTTCTATTTCTAGTCTGCTTCAAAGGTACATTTAAAATTTTAGATCTAGTTACTTTTCCCTTTTTTTCCGCAAGTTTAAAAATTTTGAAAATTAAAAATGCTTGTTGAAAGAGTTTGAAATTAAATTATTATATTATTTTATTGTGCCATGGGGACACCCAGAGGGAGTTAGTCAAACACTCCTTGGACTCACCATGTGCTTTCATTTATTTCTTGTTGAGTGGGTTACCTTTTTTGGGTGGGTTAGTCCACTTTGATAAATTATGGTCATATTGATCCATGTATTGTATGTTGAGCTCATCTCAACCATTGATTAGAACATTTCATCTTTTAATCTTAGCCACTCGTTTTGAAAGTGGTTAGGATTCGGTTATGATTGAGGTTCTCTCATTTCTATTTAAAGGAGAGAGCTTCTCATTTGTAAGGGGTCTTTGGCTCTTGGATCTGAATAATAGAAAGACTTTTTTGTGGAAATTTTCGGGATCTGCTTTGCATCTGATGTTCTCATATGGTGATTGGAAAATCTTCAGCTTCCTAGCATTGTGAAAATTCTTGTGAGATCTATATTTTTTTGCTATCATTGTTTTGTCTACAGGAGGGCGTTTTGGCTAGAGCGTTATTGTAGGGGGACCTCAACTCGCTCGGTTTTCTTCGTCTTGGATCAGGGGGTTTTCATTAGTTTCATTGTGATCTATGATTACTTCGTTTTACTTTCTTGTAGCATTTAGTTTCTTTATCTTGTATTGGCAAATCTGATATGGTTGACGTTTGCTCATGCAGGGTAGGGGGCGCATTGGTGGCTTGGAGCTTGCATATGCCATAGAAATCACAGGGATCTTCCAGAATTGATCGGGATAGCAAAGATCATCACTGTTAAAGACTTCTACAAGCTTTTCCAGGTAAGATCCAACAGGTAAGTCTCTTCTTTTCAGATCTTATTCCATTGTACCTTGCTTTATTTCAATTTTTTCTGAAAACTCCTAAAATACTAAAAATCAATAAATCTAGGAATCGTCCGATCTTTTACCAAACCATTTCTGGGTTTCATAGATCGGGCCTCCCCTTCACCAAATCAACTGCAATGCTGGTCAAACTCCTGCTGGTTTGACCTAGATCTAAATTTCTACCAGAAAACTGCATAACCCCCCACTCAAAAAATTGACTTGCTAGGGTTTTGATTTTTTTCTGAATTCTTACTTCACAGACGGATAGATCAAGTCCCACACAGTCCAAATCAACCCCAATGTTGTCCAAATGCTTGACGGTTTGACCTAGATCTGAAAAATTGACTAAAACAGCCCTAGCGCCCTCACTGAAAACTGGACTTTTCCGGAAGTGACTTTTTCTGAAATCTGACAAGATAGGCTGATAGATCAGGGCTTGAGCACTCCAAAACACCCCCAACGTTGAGCTAGTTCTTTCCAGTTTGCCCTAGATCTGAAAAATTGGTTTTCAGCCCCCTAGCCCCCCTCATCAGATTTTGACTTTTCTAGATCTAATTTTTCTGCTGATTTTCTGATTTGGGCTTGTAGATCAGGTCACCCTGACCTCATTTCTCCTTCAACACTGAGTTATTAGCCTCCAGGTGACCCTAGAGCTGCAAATCTATCTTTCCAAGCCCTAGCGCTAGCCTTTCATTGAGCTAGTTTTTCTGTACCTTAGCTTTTCCGGACCAACTATTTTCTAGGGTCATAGATCAAGGTGTATCCCAGGTGGGTTCACTGAAACGTTGGGTTATTGCTGACTCCATTGCCCAATACACATAAGGCATTGATCTCCTAACTAGCGCTAGCCCTATCCTTAAGATCTCCTCCCATTCCCTTTGCCAACTCTCATTGATAACTCAAGTCAACTACCTTTCACTGAGTCTGTCTCCTTGGTTCTAGACAGTCCCAACTTTGTTCTTGCTCACCCTGTCACAGTTACGTTTCCCAAGACAGTGGTCATCTCCACCAGTTGCTAGTACCTTAACCCTAGAGCTAGGGTTTCCATTTACCTTGCACCTTACATACCTTAAAGCCCCATTTGATCTGTTCTGGTGTCTAGGTCTGATCTCTTCTGTCGGGAGCAGATCTGGGTCTCCCCCATTGTTGTTTTGGACTAGGATAACATAAAGTGAAGGCTGCCTTGATTGGTGTGACAACCATCCATTTGGGAGTCTAGGCAGTCATGGTTCCACCCCTTAGTTGCTTGCCCCTCTACCATCCATCCTAGATCCACCTCACACGGGCAACTACAAGGCAGGTGATAACACCTCAACCCTAGAACCCTAGATCTCGTACCACCCCTATAGGTCACTTGTATTCCACTTTGGATCAACCCTCATACGACTGAAGCCCTCATCCAAAGCCCTAGTCCACTTAGTATCATCTGCCACAGATCTAGAGTTTCCAATTACCTTACACCTTATGTACCTCAAGCCATACTTGATCTGATCTGGTGTCTAGGTTTGATCTCTCATGTCGGGAGTAGATCTGGGTCTCCCCCGTTGTTGTCTTGGACTTAGATAACATAAAGCGAAGACTGCCTTGATTGGCATGACACCCATCCATTTGGAAGTCTAGGCAGTCTTGGTTCCACCTCCTTAGTTGCTTGTCCCTCTACCATCCATCCTGGATCCACCTCACACAGGCAACTACAAGTTTGGTGATAACAAGGATCAACTTTGAGATTCGAGGTAGAGGCAAGGGCTAGAGCCTAGAGGAGGGGGGCATAGGGTGTTATTGATGAATAGGATCCCAATATAGGAAAAATGTTTAATATATACAGTTATGGGAGGAGATAACTCACATTGGTTTCCACCTCAGCCCCATTACCTTTCACCATAGCCCGAGTAGTTGGAGCTTCCAATTTGACGCCTAACTCATCCAAAGCACCTATAGGACCCCCTACTGCTTCTAGAGGAAGAGGGGTGCCCCTTGCCTATAAAAGGGGTAGAGGGGATCGATGATTCCTACTATTTATCATTGTACTATGTAGTATATAGATGCCTCATGAGTCACGATGATTCATCTCTTGAGAGACATTTATTTGTGATTTTCTATCATTCCGTCAGGAACATATTTCAATATTTTTAGTTTATAGTCAATATGTGATCATGATCCACTATTTGACATCTTATGCATCTTCTATACTAGTTGTATTTTCATATTTATGTAGCAATGTGTTTATTTGATGTTGTTGTTGCTTTAAATGTTAAAAAAATTGAAAAAAATGGTTATCTTGTATTTTTTTTATGCTTTACGGCATTTGCCGCTAATTTTGCCGTTATTACCGATAAGTTACATTCCAGACGCTCGGCGATATATTCACCAACACGATATATGTAACTATGCTGCTATACACACTGAATACACACATTAAGGTTGGGTTTTAATGCATAAGTAATGCTGATTATTATAGCTGTCATAATTTATCACTAGTATTCATGTCATACTATTGTATCTAAAGGCCAATGTTGAGTGAATAATTGCTTACATGCACTTGTACTATTGTTCAATGTTTTCACACAATCAAGGCTGCCTTCATTTATGACTGATATTACTACTATATTGCTGATACTTCAATGTTGTTATGAATATTCACATATAATGAGTGTTGTATGTATAGTGCAAGTTGCTATAAGAATATATGCATGAATTTATGGTTTAATTGACTGCAAAATAATACTAATGCTGCCATAATTTTGTCATCAAATTTCATATGGTGATTTGACATAAGTGACTGAAACATACATACTGTTTGCACACATTGTATGAAGTTTGGTGGCACATGGTTGGTTTTGCTAGTTCTTGTCATCACTAATCTCAACCATAATCAACATCACATTCCCACTCTTATGATTTGACTCCAATAGGCACTGGTCTCTAATAACCTTGGAAGGGGTATTCTTTGGTGTTTAGTGTCTTTTCCTAAGTCGAATTAGGGCTCTCCCCTAGGAGGTTTCGACTTCCGAAGTAGTTAGGGATAAGTGACTAAGGTGACAGTGGTCACTTTTCCCACATATGCTTACCGGTGGCTAGACCTGCCATTTCAACCGGTAACATGGCCTATCATTAATCAACTGGTTCAGTTAGATGAAGAAAGAAGAGTTTCCTCTCAGGAATTTGCAAGTCACTAGGGCAAACTAAAGCAAGGGCTTGATAGAAAAGCAAGGCAAAGGGAATTCCAGCAAGGAGATTTGGTGCCACCATAAGATGAAAGAAATTAGAATCCAAGGGATCATAAGAAATTTGATCATTTATGGTTGGGTCCATTCTATTATTTGAGAAATCTAGATGGGGATGGAAGGTAGTTGCTTGTGACTGCGCAGCATCCGAAACTTTTCTTTCAGTTATTGGAAATCGGTCCAGTTTAGGAGTTTGGTTTTTTTAATTAGGTCCACTGGTTCCTTAGATCAAGTAATAGTTTATTATGTCCTCTTTCTTTCTGTTCCAATGAATTTCCTACACTTGGGGTAAGCCTCTGCTAGGTCTCCATGATACATGGAAGTTCATACAGTCAACTGATCCACCAGGTTGAGCTAGTTTATGTTAGAGGCTCCCTGTAATCTTTCCGTTGTTTTTCTTCTTTGAGTCTGATCACAGGGATCCCAACAGTCTTCAAATCTTTGTATTGTCACGACCAATGCTTTCTACACCTCAAAGGTTTCTGTTGAGAAATCTTCAGTCAGTTTATTAGGTCACAACACCCTCCCATGTTTTGTATTTGCACAAATCCAAGATTTATCTCTAAATGCAGGTATGAAAACAAGGGATTCTGGAATTCTCAGCACTCCACCAGTGTGATACTATCCCCAAGATAAAGCCAACTATCAGTGCCCAAATGTGCATTGTTCATTGTCAAACCCCAACTTCCATAGAAGCCATTATCATGACCATATTCCTCAAGGGAAACACATGAAGTCAACCTTTAACTGCATTAGGGTCAATGGGCACCAAGAACAGGTTCGAACTGAAATGTATCATCAGTTTCTTCTGCTCATGGAATGAAACGAACAACGTTCATTTCCTAGCAAATATCCAACATAGTAAAGACAGTAAATAGAAATATATAGGATAGTAATAAATAATTTATATAAAAATGATCGAATTGATAGAAAATGTTACAATGCCATGAGGCAGTATGTTTATATACACATCTACTGGTCACCATGGTTGAATAGACATGCTCCTTAGATTAGGCTTGTATCTCTTCAATAATTATTGATTTACTATTATTAATCATTATTTATTATTTATTATTATTCATTTATTAGTGTTTACATATATATTGTGTGCATTACATTGCCTAGCCCTTTAAAATGCTTTACCCTCTAAGCATACAAAAGTTATGTCTTTCTTCTGACTTGTAATGCCTTCTCAAGATTCTTCATTCTTAAGTTTGTCATGGTAGATGATACAAGATGATGTGATCTTCTTAGCACCGAGCAGAATTGTCGAGTTGTGAAAGGGTCTTCCCACCCTAATTCAATTTTCTGTGGAACTGAACATCTATAGAATTCTTGGAAATAACATCTTGTATTGCAATTTCCAAGGTGACTTCTAATTTGAGATCGAAATGTACCAGTATGAGTATTCTTCAGAATATAGGTCAATTTAGAACGACGATGCGATACTAATTGGTTAAAGTATCAGTGCTTCTGATTAGGATGTCAATAAGTTGACCTTGTTAGCGGATCTGTCTTTCTAGGGCTTCGAGCGACTTGTTTCATGTTCAGTAGTATGTCTTCTTAGCATACCTGTCTTGCTTTGTTAATCATTAAATGCTTATGGGTAGAAATACTTAGATTTTCCTTGGTTTGTACTCCAACATTTAATGATAGCCCTACTTCAGCGAAATCAATCATTGTCTCTTTGTCGACTAGTGGTTCTTCGTTGACATGTGGATCTAACTTTGTTTGCCCTTTCTTTTCAACTTTCAACTTCTTGATTCGCACAAGCAAACTTTGCGTATGCTTTCCTTAGATCAAAATTACTGGGTGCGACCTTGGGGGCAAGCAAGAGTCAAGTGTTGTCACTTGATCTTGACTCCTTCTAGGCTCTCTCCTAGCAAAGCCAAGGGGGGAGCTCCTATTAAAATAAACTAAGGTTGTTTAATAAATGAAAGAAAAACAACTAATCTAGGAGATAAAATGATATCAATTACTAAAACTAAAATAATTGATCTTGTGTTGTCACTTGATCTTGACTCCTTCTAGGCTCTCTCCTAGCAAAGCCAAGGGGGGAGCTCCTATTAAAATAAACTAAGGTTGTTTAATAAATGAAAGAAAAACAACTAATCTAGGAGATAAGATGATATCAATTACAAAAACTAAAATAATTGCAAATAGCCTATGTCAACAACATATAAAATAAACATTCCATTCAACACATCGATTAACTTAAATATTAAAATAAATAAATGATGCCAAAAATAGACCAGTGCTAATGGAGTGCTTGCATGTAAAGGGGGTTGTTGGTGATGTCTCGAAAATGTATTGCAATTGTCTCAGTTGGTCAGTTTTAAAATTATTAAGTGAGTGATCGAAGGAGTGGGTTAATTCTTGATTTGGCCCACTAAGACTCAACTCCTTGAACTGAGCGTCAAAGCAACTTTACCAAGTGTCCAACAGGGCGAGGCATAACCTGCTTGGAGTAGCCCTCTGACTCTACGGTATTCATTATTTGCAACCTCCAGAGTTCTTAGAGATTAGTTTTAGGCGAATTGTCCTATTAAACTAGTTGTTTCAATCCCTTTTTGGTTGTCCCATCGTTCCATCCAAAGGCCTGCAGTGTTCATGAGAGTATACGGGGACTGAAATCTTGTTGATTTTAAGAGTTTTACAAAATGCGAATTGTTTAAAATCTCAGTACCGATACTCTAGTTTCCGAGAACACGGTCCGATTTGTTAATTTTATAAGCAATGAAATAAATACTTAAGAAAATTAACTAATCTTAAAAAAGGAAAAAAAACATGGATCCCCCCCTTAGGGGGATGGGGTGCAGGCACTTGGTTGCCCGCTTGCTTCTCTTTTATTATAATGATTACCATGAAGATTTGTGTTCCTTTGTAGAATAGGAAACACAAAAATTACAAATTCGAGGCCTTAAAAATGACTAGTTTACAATGTTGCCAATTTAGACTAGTCATTGGCCATAGGAAGAGCTATATACTTGATGGATGCAAGGTACTTGTTGCAATGGCAGGTTGTAAAGTGTCAGCAGCTTTGCATGCTGCTACTTCGTTCCATTAGAGATTGGTGATTGTTCAAAAATGGTACCTAAGCCTTTCAAGGTGGCCAGTAAAAGTTTATTCCTAGATGAAACAACCTATCTAGTAGAGTGGTTGGTCAATTTGCCATACTAGGAGATAGTAATTGGATAATGTCCTTTTGTTGATCAACCATTTGTTGTGGGTTGCTACCAGTTAACTTCTATGTTTAATCTGCTGAATATTTTGCCAAATAGATAGTAAATGTTTTAAGCACTTATCCCCGAGGTTTATCTCAGGTGGTTATGAGCCAAATATGAGATATCTCCCTTGAAGTTGGGGAGGTGGCGGGTCCGACTCTCTTGATCCCCTCAGGGTTAATCAGGATCAACAGTTTACCCTATTTACCATCCATGGACTATGGGGAAGTACTCGGGGTGATTTCCACAAGGTTTTCCTTGAAAATAAAAATAAAAAAACATACTTTAAGTACCTGCACATTCAACCCTTTTCTTTTGAAAACCTTATCTCAAGTTCTAAAAATAATTGAATTATAAAGTTTTCTGGACCGAAAGGCTAAAAATCATTAAATTTATCTATCTCATTTTCCCTACATGTGGATGAAATTCAATGCAATGATATGAATTAGTCTTAAAAGTCCACACGAATAGAATCCACAAGTTCAAATTTTAAAAGTAAAGATTTAGTTTTAATTCAATAACCAAATAATTTTCTGGAAAACAAAGAAACTCAGCAAATATCATCTCTTGTGTACATGATGGTAGATATAACAGAGGCATTCTGGCATAAAACGTAGATTTGCAGCTTCTCCCCAAATAAGAAGATAAAGTCCCATATATAATAGTTTACGTTGCTGCACATCCTGTGGTCTACTATTAGGGGGCAACCTGTATTTGACAAAACCACAAAAACTAAACTTTAAGTATATTCTCAGAATGAACTCCAAAACTACTGGCAGCGCAATCTGTAAGTTATCATGTCATTGTGCAATGCAAAGACAATAAAAGCAAAGTCAGTAAAAACATGGTCATATCAGAAGATATTACCAGAGGGAGGGTTCGCGATTTAGGTATTTGCACCACTGCTTGTAATTTTTAAACAGCTTTTTCATGACCTCAGTAAGAGATTCGTCATCCAACTGTCAGAACGCAAAATAAGAACAAAATGGTTACTCAAGTATCCATGTTCCCAACCATCATCTGCAACAAAAATATTTTCAATAGAATGAAAAAACCAATACTGTTTTGGCAGATCACCATTGACATTTGCTCTGGCGTAGGCTTATGAATTTTCCTTATGTGAACATTTGCAAGCAACAAAATTAAGTGCTCCCTTTGATTGGCCACATTGTCTTTCTGCAAAAGTAAAAGCATTACCACCAACTTGCTTAGCTCATATTTCATGGTTCCATACTAGACTTCCAAATATCAGTTCATCTATCTTCTGGAGTCCATATTTATGTCAATATGGAATCAGAATAATTATTTAGGAGATTGAATACATAGACGCATTGGAAAAGAGAGACAATGTATAAATAACTCTCAATCGGATGCTCAAAAACCCTATCTCTGAGCCTCTAAATGCAATTACCTGGAACCCAAACATAGCTTGGAGACAATCAAGGAGATCTAGCTCTGGTTTTTTATTATTTTCAAGCGGTTGCAGGGCACGAGTGTTGCGCAGAGCTGCTACTACAGCCTTAATCTGAGATCTCGAATGAAGAACGAATAAATTTTCCAAGAGTGTAAATAAATAGTCCGATGCTAAAGTTGTGTTAATAACAAGTGAAATGGAAGCACCGACAATCATTTTCCAAAAGAAAACATATAATAAAGCATTCAGAATGTTCATGGACATTGGATGCATCAAGAACATGAAAGTTGATGGCAAGATTCTTGCGCAGAACAGGAACCAATCAACTTAATTTACCCAGCAACTAACCTCAGGTAACTGCATGATGGCTTGATTTCCACTAGCTGGATCAAGAGGAAGAATATTATACGGCAATAACATCTCTGTTTTTTCCTTGATATCTTTACCCGCTGCCAGAATCTACATGCAAACTAACTACCAATCAAAAACATACAACTTGAAATAATCATCCTATGTTTTTATATGATACTGTTCACAACTTGAAGTAGGGTTATAGCATTTTCTTAACCATAGCAATAAGAAACAAATATGTAGTAATCCTCACCTCAGGAGCAACTTCAACATCCTCTGTTTGAGTGAATGCATTCAATACTTCAAACAGTATAGCAGCAGTTTGGTAAACTTTTGCCAGTTCCGCCCTGAAGAAGATTCAACAACCTGTCAGCAACCTCTGAGGTACAGCTTCGTCAAAAAAAAGAAATAAATTATATACGTGTTAAAGAGTACATTTTTCCAGAGAGTGAAGCACACCTGTCAGTTATATAATGAACTATAAGTTATCGCATGCATTTTCCATGCTTAAAAGAATGGAAAAAAATGCTATCCATTTTTGGTGTATATAACTGAGATGGAGCTCAAAGGAGGAGGACTAAACAGAGCAATCATCATGTAAAAGGATGCAAAGGAAACTATAAGAAGATAAAAAATAAGTCCACTTTTTTAATGATAGTTGTACCGATCGGCTTGATCAGCTGTTTGATCAAGTGAGTTAACATAGTTCTCATAATATTGCCGATAAAAGCTCTGCATTTCTCTTGCATCACTACTTCTCTTCCTTGTGTGTGAGGTTGCATCACCATCCTGCAATTCAATAAACTCTATGAAATCTATATATTCACTATCGAACAAGAACACATAATCTTTACACTATTATGCACAGGCATTGAGGATTGGGTTTGTTTATAATATGTATCTTGGATTCCCATAATGTCAGACAAGACTGAATTCTCTGACGTTATACATACATAAAATTCATAAAAAATTGGCAAATCAAGCCTGGCATTCTCAAGTACCAGAACAATATGCAAAATCCTTTTGAGATCCAAATGCAATTTTTTAAGTTATGATAATCATCAAGCATAGAAGATATACCTGCCAGCAGTTGCATACACTTTAAGAGCAGACCAAGTTAAGTGAGAAAAATGAGCCTTTTTAAGATCCATTTAAAAATCTTCAAATGAGAACAATAACCAAGAATGGAAAAATATGGCCACCAGCAGCTTCGCACTTTCAAAAGCAACCCAAGCTGGGTAAGTAAAATGAGATTCCAAGTGGATTTTGCAGCAAAATTAATAGAGCTATGAGAATGTAATTGTTGAAGAAAAATAGACAAGGAAATCTTAAAAACAAAAACTGACAGATAGCAACAATCACAGCACCAGCTCCATAAAATCAAGAAACTGCAATTCACAAACATATCTAGATACATGAATCTCTGAAAGGCTCATACAAATTGAGGGGTTATATGTTCATATTTCTAGGAATATGTTTCTTAAAGTATGTTGATATTTCATTTGCACAAGGCCATTAATGCAAATATGAAAATTCACCTTCTTACAAGAAGGTTCCTCGGATCTTAACCCTAGAATTTTCAGTCTTTAGAACTGCTGTAAATTAATGTATAAAACAGCAGCAGAACAATCACAACAGTTCACTTCTACTAGCCACAAAATTCATGGCAATTCAAGGGGAAAAGATGCCAATCACTCCAACGAGTTTCCAGCCCTCTAGGACAACTTCACATGCATAAACCAGATCTTAAAACTCTTCTTATACAGCAGATATAACATCAAACACAACAGCAATAGACGGCTATGCTATTATCTTCAATTTTAGTCAGTTTTAGGACATTTCATCCAAAGTCTATCTCATGGAGGCAATTATTAGGCACACGGTCCTCTATGGCTCTGAGATTTGGGGGTCGAGCTTGATACAAACAAATTGGACCCCTAAGGAGAGAGTCCAAACCTTGCTTCTCAAGCGCATCATCTGATGCAAGCATACAGTTCCACAACCCATTATTCAGGCGAAGTTTGGTGTGCACCACTTCTACCTCGAGGTCATCTTTCGCTTGGTCTTCTTCCTTCACAGAGTCGTATCTTTCAAAAACTCGGCAGCCAGGAGAGATAGACACCCCTACCTGGTACTTTGTTCCTCGAAGGCCATCGCTTTGGCTCACCCCACAGGACGGGCACGAGGTCGATACGTTGAGGCATCTCAGCTTCTCCAATCAATGACCATCTCCCCAGAGCACCTTCCCTAGGGTTCAGATTGTCCCTTGATGCACCGAGCCATCTCTTGCCACCTAGACAGGTACTAAATCAATCCATCAAAGAGGATATCAACAAATTATACATTTAGGTTACTTTGACCTCACCTTTGACAAGCTTGGGCTAGAAGATGTCTTTCTACCTTGAGCACTTCTTGAAATTGCAAGATGGTATCATCGTTCGCCCCACATATACGCGCAGACATTGGATGCACTCACTCAGGATTCCTTTGGGGTAGCTTTGGGTTGGATCTCATTGACTTCGAGTGGAGACCGACCATCATCTACCATGATTAGTGTTACCAACATCGGTGATGTCCGAGAAATCGCAAGATTTCGAGGACAACGATTTTTCGCCAAAAAATCACCAAAAAAATCGGCCCGGTTTTTTGCCGAAAAATCGCAAGTTGAAAACAAAAATCGCCCGCATGAACTGTGGGTGAAAAAAAAGTGGTTTTAAGTCATTTTTTATTTTTTTTTCTCATTTACTCACTGTGGAGATAGAGAGGAGAGCTAAGGAGACCAAGAACACTTTTTTTGTGCTTAAGGACAAATTTAGGCCACATTTCCTTCGCCGTCAACCATCAAAATTGAAGATTGGATCTTATCATTTGGACTTTTTTTCCACAATTATCACAAGCTGAAGGTAAGTAAAAAATTTGCCCATCATTTCTCATTTTTCCAAGAGGGATTCTTGTTGATTTACATTGCCAATTAATTCTCCATCTTCGAAATCAATTTTTATAAGGTTTTAAACAAGTTTTTTGCACCTGTTATGTATTTTGCATGCCAAAAAATGTTTTTGCATTTTTTTTCTTGCCATGGATCCTTCTAAATCCTCACAAAAATGTTTATTTATTTTCCGTCATCAAAATAGCGTTTGAATGCTCAAGATATCTTAGATTTCTTCTTGTGTTTTACATTTCCATCAATCACATATGCTTAAAAACATTATTTTTTCTTGCCTTAGGTTCAAAGTTCAAGTTCAAAGTATCAAGCTTCATTTTGTCCATATACAAGATGTTGAAGGCTTTGATCCATTTTGGGAGTGGGGCATGTTACCACCTAAGTTGCACTTGGTGGTTTTCTCAAGCGAGCACGCGAAGTAGAACAAGTACACTTGTTCATTATCAGAGTTCAGAAGTCTACCAGGCTTTTTCTGGGAGTCTATTCGAAATTTTTTTATAACACATGTTCATACCCCCTTGGAGAAATTGTAAAAAATGTCCTAGCATTTAATTTTTTATAAAAGGCTCAGCTTCCCGGACTTAAGTATCAAGCCGACTAGCCCAGAGTGTTTTTTCCCTTGGTTATTATTGGTTGTTGAACAAACGACTCATAATTTTTGAGTTTTTCACTCACACCTCCAAAGCTGGGGTAGTCGTCTTGGTGTTTCATCCTTAGGAAGTTATTAAAGACTTCGTGTCAATGTTTTTCAACATGCTAGGCATTGATTTTGAATCATATGGACATGTACTAGGTCCCCCTAGAGTTTCGTCAATTTCCAAGAAAATAAAAATTTCCCGCAAAATTAGACCATTTTTTAATGGTTTAATTAGAAAGTTTTAAAATGTAATAAAAGCCAGATACAAAGTCTGTTTCTAACGTGGGGACACTCGTTTTCACACCCGGAGCGTCCACTTTACCCAGGGACCACTTTCCACATCAATCGGACAGCTGGATCACCTTGTGGAGCATTATTCAGCTAAAAATGCATCTAAATTACATCAATTTGGCACCTTAGTCAAGGTTTGAAAAAGTGAAAATTTAAAAGAATAAGTTAATGGGGTGACATGGCATGGGTCCCCCATTAAACTTACGACCCTTTTTCAAGTTAAGTTTGATTCAAACTTTGGACTAAAACTTTGACTCAAGCATTTTAAAAACTCACGTGGAGATATGGATGATGTCATGGAGCCTCCACGCTAGTGTTTGGTAGAAGCAATCGTTGGATATTGGGGTGGACCCCTCCCACTTTGAACTAACTTTTATTTGTTTTTAATACTTCGATTTGAAAGTGTGGTTCTTAAATAAGGCTCACGTGAGTAATGGTTGACGTGGTGCTCACGCTAATTTCTTATATTTTCAAGCAGTTTTCAGCAGCCTGATATTTTCGGGCAGTTTTCAGCAGTCTGATATTTTCGGGCAGTTTTCAGACAGTCTAATATTTTCGAGCAGTTTTCAGCAGTCTGATATTTTCGGGCAGGAGAGAGAAAATCTTAGTTTTTTTCTAAGAAAGCCCTAAATTGGTAATTTTCTGTAATTCTGGAAATTGTGGGTAAAATTATCAGTCTGATTTTTACTGATGAATTTTACAGTTACTGTGGGCAAAATCCAGATCTGGATTTGAGGAACTTTTTGAAGAATTTCTTAAGCCATCTCATTTACGAGATGAGCTATTAATGCTTTTGGGGTTTTTGTCCTTTGAAGGTTTCTCCAGTGAAAAATATTGTTTCCATGTGTGCTGATGTGATGAATGTGTTTTTACTGCACTGCTGATCTATTTATGTTTATCTGCAAATTTTTAAAGTTTATGCTAATGCTGAAAATTCAACATGGTATCAGAGCTTAGCATGTGAAAACACAGTAAAGGGATACTGCTGTTGTTTCTCACTAGATCTTGGAATAAGATTTGCAAATCTAACATTTGGATAAGTGACAAAGATGACTACCGTTGGTTTCAAACCGAAAGAGAAGCTCTCTGGTTCAACAAACTTCAATTCCTGGAAGGCCAGGTTGACAGCGATTCTTGATGAGAATGACTAGGATGACATTGTTCTTAATGTCACAGAAGAGCCAACTACAAATGCTGGTAGGCTTGTTGACAAGAGGAAGCAAGGTAAGGCTAGAAGAGTTATTTATGATTCTATCAAAGAAGAATTGATGCCTAACATCACATCCTTAAAGACTGCTAAAAAATGCTATGATACATTGGTAAACCTCTATGAAAAAAAGGCTCCCAGTCAAAAGAGAGTCTTGAAGAAGAGGCTACGAACTTTGAAGCTAAACAAAGATGAAAGTGTTGGTTCCTTCTTCACCAAGATCAAACAGGTAAGAGATCAACTCCTTGCTATTGGTGTTACTGTTGATGATGATGATCTTGTACAAACAGTGGTTGATGGTCTCCTAAGCTCTTGGGAAACCTTCATGGCATCTGTCTGTGGATGAGAAAATCAGCCAACCTTTGAAAGGCTTTAACATGATTGCATACAAGAAGAAGCAAGGAACACTGACAAGGTAATCAGGCAGGATAACCTTGCACTTGTAGCAAAGACCAAGAAGTCCAAGAAGCCTTTCCCTCACCAGAAGAACGGTAAGAAACCTCAGGGTAAGTTTTCTGACATGTCCAAGATTGAATGATATACTTGTCACAAGTTTGGACATTATGTTAGAGACTGCAGGCAGAACAAGAAGAAACCCAAGAGAAGGTTTCAAGCATCTACTGCAGAAGCAGAGTGTTATCACATATATAGTAGCCAGGTTACCATATTCTATTTTTCAAACACAGTGCATTTTTCAGCCAGATCTCTTACATATGAGATGCTGAGATGAGCAGTTTTGACGGATCATTATTGTATTAGTGGACTATTGTACTCTCCCATGTCAAGACTAAGTCTCAAGACACTCAGATTTGAGGACCGATGCAGCCATTTAGTCATTACAGAGCAGTTATTGATGCCCAGTTTTATATCACTACTTTCTCATTGGACAGATGGTGTTTCAGATGGATTATATTGCATGATTATGACTCAGCTTGTTATATTGTGTTATGGTTATCATTGCTCTTATACTGATTTTTGTGAAATGTATTAACTTGTGGTATCATGATCTGGCGGTCATAATTATATGGACTTGGATGTATTTTGTATTATGTATTGATGTCCCTACTTAGACTTCGAAGTTCCCGATCTATACTCATTGGTTTTGCCCTCCTTAGGAAGAATAGAGGTAGTCATTCCCACCATTGTTTTGGCTTGCTAGTGTTGCTAGTGTTGGCTTCATCATTCACCATCTCCACCCATCCATTACCTTCCAGTTTAGTTTCCAACCCGACTGACTTCTTGACTTATGGCATGGAGGATATTTTTCCCCGCTAGAACTTTTGTTGGACAAACCTCCCTGTTTATATTGTGTCTCGGCTCTGAGTTGGTGACAAAACTTGCCTTTGGTGAGTTGGATTGTATGCCTAAATCATTCTGGTCGGTTGTCCCGATGTTTGGCACTGTGCAGAACTCCCCCTGGTTACTTGAGATGTTGTTGGCTAAAATTGAAAGCTTATGTACTACTTATATTGGAAATATTATATATGCGGCCATGGAAAATGAAAATGTTAAGCTGTGTTTCTTAACATATGTAAAGAGGGCAAGAGCAATGAAATGCTAAAATACTCCTTGAAGAGTATAAGAAAAGGTCTAAAAAAGCAATGGTTAAAAATATGCTATATCCAAATATTGCTGACATTATAAATATAAATATGTCCCGGATGAAAGCTGCGATTAGCTGTGCTTTTAAGCATTGGTGAAGTCCCAAAGGGTCATATAGGCCAAAAAGGCCATGGAAATAAAATTGATGGTCCTAACGAACTTGGATCTAACTTGATGTAGACATGATGCCTAAGTTGAATAAGCACTCTCTAAACAACTCAACCATTTGTGAGGCACTGCCATTCCTTGTGTTGTTGTTTGTCCGGCATTGGTTATAGTGAGTATTCCCTTTCCATATCCAAAGTGTCATGATGTTAAGTAGGAAGTCATCCTTTGCCTTAGCCTTGTCAATTTCATCCTTCACCTTTCACAAGCAAATTGGCTACACCTATGAAGTGAGTATAGTCATGAAAGTCTAGTCTGAGTAATAATAAATAAAGCCTTATATATGTATTTGTTGATGTACCGCCAATGAAATGATTGCTACTTGTTGTGATTGTTGCTTGAATGAGTTGTAGAGCATGTCTTAGCCTTTTAACACTTGCAGCAGATGGATGATAGTCTGATTTATTATTGGTGTCTAATCATTTACAGATGGTTATATTGTTTATTGGATATGGTTGATGATCAGATAGAGACCTGTAAGGGGTATGGGTATACACCTTAGATGGATTTGGACTCTCTGAGTCTAATGAGACAGTTTATTTCCAGTTCTGGGCACTTGCAGATATGATCAGGCTCATTCTGCCTTTCTGATACAGTTTTTCTTCACAGGTTGATATGTCAAAGCAGGGAGATGTTTTAGTTGGATCTCCTAGGGCGTTGTATGGAACATAGGGTTGTAACCACTTGTTTGTACCATAGTACCCCCATACCAGAGAGCCTATTGGGCTCAGTTTGACAACACAGGCACCCTAGGAGGCTGTTTTGGCAGGTTCATGTTTCTCGAGGCAGATTAAAAAATGATTAAATGGCTATTGAAGAAATCGATTTGGGCTACTGAGGCAAGGAAATGACATGGGATGAGTCATCATGATGAGAGTGATGTCCTCCACACCTTCTCCAGCACTTGCAGCACCTGATTGGGCCCACACCTATTTTTGGGCATTTTATATTATTTTCTGGAGCTTTTTGGGAGGCTCACGATTTCATCAAGGAGGCACAAAGTCAAAGAATTAAAATATTATATTATTTTATTGTGCCATGGGGACACCCAGAGGGAGTTAGTCAACACTCCTTGGACCCACCATGTGCTTCATTTATTTCTTGTTGGGTGGGGTACCCTCTTTATGGGTGATTTAGTCCACTTTGGTACTTTATGGTTATATTGATCCATGTATTGTATGTTGAGCTCATCTCAACCATTGATTAGAACATTTTATCTTTTAATCTTAGCCACTCGTTTTGAAAGTGGTTAGAATTCGGTTATGATTGTGGTTCTCTCATTTCTATTTAAAGGAGAGAGTTTCTCATTTGTAAAGGGTCTTTGGCTCTTAAATCTGAATAATAGAAAGACTTTTTTATGGAAATTTTCTGGATCTACTTTGCATCTGATGTTCTCAAATGGTGATTGGAAAATCTTCAGCTTCTTAGCATTGTGGAAATTCTTGCGAGATCTATATTTTTTTTGCTATCATTGTTTTGCCTACAGGTGGGCGTTTTGGCTGGAGCGTTTTTGCAGGAGGACCTCAACTCACTTGGTTTTCTTCGTCTTGGATCAAGGGGTTTTCATTAGTTTCATTGTGATCTATGATTACTTCGTTTTACTTTCTTGTAGCATTTGGTTTATTTATCTCGTATTGGCAAATCTGATATTGTTGACGTTTGCTCATGCAGGATAGGGGGCGCATTGGTGGCTTGTGGCTTACATCATTCATAGAAATCATTGGGATCTTCCAGAATTGATCAGGATAGCAAAGATCAACACTGTTAAAGACTTCTACAAGCATTTCCAGGTAAGATCTAACAGGTGAGTCTCTTCTCTTTAGATCTTATTCCATTGTACCTTGCTTTACTTCAAATTTTCTGAAAAACTCCTAAATACAAAAAACCCTAAAAAGCACTGAATCTGGGAATAGTCCGATCTTTGGCCAAACCATTTCTGGGTTTCATAGATCGGGCCTCCCCTTCACTAAATTTGCTGCAAAGCTGGTCGATCAAACTCCCGTTGGTTTAACCTATATCTGATTTTTTGCCAGAAAACTGCATAACCCCCCCACTGAAAATTTGACCTGCTAGGATTTTGACTTTTTCTGAATTCTAACTTCACAGACGGATAGATCGGGTCCCACACAGTCCAAATCAACCCCAACGCTATCCAAATTCTTGACAGTTTGACCTAGATTTGAGTTTTTGACTGAAACAGCCCCAGCGCCCTCATTGAAAACTGGATTTTTTCGGATTTGACTTTTTCTGAAATCTGACAAGATAGGCTGATAGATCAAGGCTTAAGCACTCCAGAACACCCCTAACGTTGAGCTAGTTCTTTCCGGTTTGCCCTAGATCTGAAAAATTGGTTTTCAACCCCCTACACCCCTCATCAAATTTTGACTTTTTCCGGATCTGATTTTTCTGCTGATTTTCTGATTTGGGCTTGTAGATCAGGTCACCCTAACCTCATTTCTCCTTCAACGCTGAGTTGTTAGCCTCCAAGTGACCCTAGAACTGCATATCTGCTTCTCCAAGCCCTAGCGCTAGCCTTCCATTGAGTTGGTTTTCCTGTAACCGAACTCTTCCGAGCTAACTCCTTACTGGGTTCATAGATCAAGGTATATTCCAGAGGGTTCACTGAAACGTTGGGTTGATGCTGACTCCATTGCCCAATGCACACAAGGCACTGATCTCCTAGCGAGCGCTAGCCCTAACTTATACCTCACTCCCATTCCCTTTGCCAACACTCATTGATAACTCAAGTCACCTATCCTTCACTGAGTCTGTCTCCTTGGTACTAGACAATCCCAACTCTGTCCTTGCTTACCTTGTCATGGTTACGTTTCCCCAGACAGTGGTCATCTTCACCAGTTGCTAGTACCTAAACCCTAGAGCTAGGGTATCCATTTACGTTGCACCTTACATACCTTAAAGCCCCATTTGATCTATTCTGGTGTCTAGGTCTGATCTCTCCTGTCGGGAGCAGATCTGGGTCTCCCCCATTGTTGTCTTGGACTAGGATAACATAAAGTGAAGGCTGCCTTGATTGATGTGACAACCATCCATTTGGGAGTCTAGGCAGTCGTGGTTCCACCCCTTAGTTGCTTGCCCCTCTACCATCCATCCTGGAACCACCTCACACAGGCAACTACAGGGCGGGTGATAACACAGAGGAAGAAGAAGATGAAGAACCAAAGAAAAAGAAGAAAACCAAGGCTAATAAAACTGATGAGCCTAGAAGAGAGTACTATTTGATTTCTGCTCTAACTGGTTCTTTCTCAACTTGCTCCACTTCTTGGTTGGTGGACAGTGGCGCTTCCAGGAACATGACAGGTGACTGTGGTACCCTTACCAGTTACAGAAAGAATAAGTTCACCACTCAGGTAGAACTTGGAGATGACTCCACTTACAAGATTGAAGGAGTTGGCTCAACTTCACTTCAACTTGACTCAGGTACGGTTCTTCATATTGATGATATTCTTTATGTTCCTGGGTTAAGGAAGAATCTTTTATTTGTTGTTGGTTTAGAAGACAAGGGCCACAGAGTCCTCTTTATGGACAAAAAGGTATTTTGATGGGCAAAAGACACAGATCTAGACTCAGCAGTTCAAATTGGGGTTCAAGAGGGAGACCTCTACAAAGCCTCCAAAGTTTCCACTAATGCTTTGGTACATCACACAGTTGATCCTTGTGAACTTTGGCATAGAAGGTTTGGACACCTTCACTACACAGCTCTCCCAGGATTGCAGAAGATGGTCACAGGTATGCCAGAAGTTTCTCCAAAGCATGAACGAATTTACAAAGGATGTGCTCTAGGTAAGAACACTAAAAAATCCTTTCCCAGAAGCAAGAGTAGATCTAAAAACATTTTGGATTTGATTCATTCTGACATTTGTGGGTCCATGTCTTCACCCTCCTTGAGTGGGTGTTTATATTATGTCTTGTTTATTGATGACTACTCTCGAAAGTCTTGGATTTACTTCCTCAAGGCCAAGAGTGAAACCTTTGACAAGTTCAAAGAGTTCAAGACACTGATTGAAAATCAGACTGGCAAGCACATCTGTATCTTGAGATCAGATAACGGAGGTGAGTATGAATCTAATGAGTTTGATGATTTTTGTCGAGAAGCAGGAATCAAGAAAGAGCTGACAATGCCTTACAACCCCCAGCAGAATGGGATTGCAGAAAGGAAGTATAGAACGATCTGTGAGGCTGCTAAAGCCATGATCACTGATCTAGATCTTCCTTTGTCTTTATGGGCTGAAGCTACCGGAACTGCAGTGTACATCAAGAACAAAACCGCTCATGCTATCTTGGGTGAGAAGACTCCAGAAGAAGTCTTCACCAAGAAGAAACCTGCAGTTGATCACATGAGGATATTTGGCAGTCCTGTGTATGTTCATGTGCCAAAAGAAAAAAGGGCCAAGCTAGAGCCATCTGGTAAGAAAGGCTTATTTGTTGGGTACAGCGATTGCTCGAAGGCTTATCGAGTATATATACCAGGACAGAGGTACATTGAGGCCAGCAGAGATGTGATCTTCCATGAGGAAGCGGTGTTTCGTAAAACACTAGAGCTTTCACTCGAAGATGCAGATGCTCCACTTGAGTTTCCAGATTCAGAAATTCAGAGGGAGGAAGAGTTTGATGATCAAACTCCAGATGTTCCTGAGAACGTTAAAAGTCCACTAGAAGAACTACTTAAAGTTCCTCCTTCCAAAAGGAGACCTGCTTGGTACCGAGAAACGGTACAAGAAGCCGAGAAGCATAAAGCTCCTCCAGGGACTTTCAGAGAAAGCATAAAACCATAGAAGTACTCTGGTCTTATGAGTCAGCTTATCAATTCAAAACCTTCATCGTACGAAGAAGCAGCAAGTAAACAGGTATGGGTTGATGCCATGATTGAAGAGTATAAGTCAATCATGAAGAATGATGTTTGGAAAGTTGTTCCCAGACCTACAGGAAAGTCAGTAGTGACTTCTAGATGGCTTTATAAGATCAAGCATGCTGCAGATGGCAGTGTGGAGAAGTATAAAGCCAGATTCGTAGCTCGTGGTTTCACTCAGAAAGAAGGCATTGCCATAATTCAAGACCTAAAAAGTAGTGCATCATTCCAAGGTCTTTCATCTCAAATTCTGCAATGAGCTTCTTCTTACATTCATTGATGAGCTTATCTTCCCCTGTCAAGAATAAATCATCCACATATAGTAGTAGTATCATAAATCCATCAGCTTCAATCTTATAGTAGAGGTTAGAATCTGCTTTACTCTTAGTAAAGCCTAAACTCATCAAGAATCTGTCGATTCTTCCATACCATGCGCTGGGTGCTTGTTTTAGCCCATACAATGCTTTCTTAAGTTTACATACATAAGCTTCTCGATCACCAGTATCAAAACCTTCCGGTTGTTCAATATAAACTTCTTCTTCTATCAACCCATTTAGAAAGGTTGTCTTTACATCCATCTGGTGTAACTTCCACTTCATGTTGGATGCCAAGGCAAGGACAATTCTAATTGAAGTGTACCTAGCTACTGGATCAAAGGTCTCTTCATAGTCAATTCCTTCTTTTTGGGAGAACCTGCGAGCTACGAATCTTGCCTTGTACTATTTCTCACACATCATTCTTTATGATGGATTGGTATTCCTCGATCACTGCATCAACCCATTCCTTCTGCTTTGTTGCTTCTTCAAAACATGTTGGTTCTTTATCAACTAGATCACTCATTAAAGCCATATAAATGGGGTATGACTTTGGCTTCTTCCTTTCTCTAATGGTTCCTTCTAGGGCACCATGTCTTTTTGCTTCTTCGATTACTTCACGAGCCCAGGCAGGTTTTCTCTTTCGAGAAATCATTTCACTAGGTAATTCTTCTGGTAACTGAGGTTTTGTCATATCATGATCCTCAGGCATCCGACTTTCTTCTTCATTCCCAACTGGTTTAGGTCTTTCTACAACTTTGGGAGTTTCATGCTCCTCTTCATCTTCTTTATCTTTCTTTGACTTTCTGAAGGTTGTATATTCGTCAAATGTAACATCTCTGCTAAGTTCAATTTGACGGTATCCTGGGATATAGATCTGATAAGCTTTTGATTGCTCACTATATCCTATGAACAATCCCTTCTTTCCTGAAGGATCTAGCTTTGTTTTTTTCTCCTTGGGAATGTGTTTTGTTCCCAAGGGCACTATGGGAGATTATGTTCTATACATATACTGTTGTTCTGGCTGCTTCTGCCCATAGGTACATCAGTAGATCTTGATCATGTATCATAACTTTCAGAACTTCCATGATAGATCTATTCTTTCTTTCCGCCACACCATTTTGTGGTGGATTATAGGTAATGGTGAGCTCCCTCCTAATCCCAGCTTCCTTGCAGAAAACATTGAATTCATTTGATGTGAACTCTCCTCCATTATCTGACCTCTATATCTTTATTTTCTTTTCAGAGAGGTTTTCTACTAGGGCCTTAAATTCCTTAAACCTTTCAAACACTTCATCCTTGTTTTTCAAGAAGTATATCCAAATCTTCAGGGAGTAGTCATCAATAAAAGAAGCATAGTAAACATACCCGCTTAATGAAGTGGTTTGCATCAGTCTGCATATATCTGAGTGGACAACATCTAAGGTCCCTATTGCTTTACTGTCACTTTTTGGATAAGGATTCTGTAAATTTTCCTTTAATATTCAACTAGGGCTAAACAGTGCATGCAAAATATCAATTGATAACCACACATGAATATCTTTTACAGTATGCAACAGAATATAAAACTGAGAAATAACTCACAACATCACATCACAATATTGACACTATTATTTTGGGTATGGAAACCCCCGGAAAAACCCAAGATGGGAAAACCAGTGCAGCAGTCAGATATAGATTTTATTATGAGAAAATATGGAACTTTTACAATCACTGCAAATTCACCCAAACCTGGCGAATGCAGTACCCGGCAAAATCACTGGGCAAATCCCAGCTAAACCTAAACACCCTCCTGTGTGAGTGTACGTCTCGGCTGTACAAAACTCGATGATCCTGCTACTCGCTCCTCCGTCTTCTCAGCTAAATCCTCTGTCTGACTTTCTCTCCCTGTCTGTATCCTATCTTTGTCGAAATACAAGTGTGTGTGTTCTCTCCACCAATTGATCTCTCTTTTATAACTTTAGGTAAAGCGAAAACCCTAATTTCACTTTCACTTTAACTCGTGGTAAAGCAAAAACCGTAATTTCACTTTCACTTTAACTAGTGGTTCACTAAAGTTAATTTAGATCACTTTAATTTATTTTCCAAAGTAAACTTAGGAAAAGTAAATTAAATACAACTGGTTTCCTAATTTAAGTCTTCTGCATGCAGGAAGACCTTCTTTGTTGTTACTAGTTTAACACTCCCTCTCAACGAGGAAGGGATTCGATAGCAACCCCAACTTATCCCTGAATTTCACAAAACTCTGTCTGCAAAGTGCCTTGGTGAAAATGTGTGCCACTTGCTCATCTGTCTGTATGTACTCCAACCGAATGGTTCCTCTCTAAATACAATCTCTCAAGAAGTGGTATCTGATGTCTATGTGTTTGCTCCGGTCATGGAACACTGGCTTCCATGCACTCAGCCTCTGCTGGGCTCAATGCAACTGACTTCTGCTTCCCACTGAACCAAGAGACAACCCCTGATCCAATGTTGAAACAACAACCTGAATTACTCTTCCGGTCCTCTACACATCTTGCCCAGTCAGCATCTGTGAAACCTGCTAACTGTACACTCCCCCTACGCCCATAAACCAATCCATACTCCACTATACCTTTGATGTAGCGAAGTATGTGCTTCGCAGCCATCCAATGCATTCTCCGAGGGTCCACCATGAACTGACTCAAAGAGTTGACTGCAAAGCTAATGTCTGGTCGAGTGTTGACCAGATACATAAGCGATCCGATAAGTTAACAATACAAGGTAGGATCAAATCAGTCTGACCCTGATGCATCAATCTTCCTCCAGTTGGAAACTACAGGTATGGCCATAGGCTTGCAGTCCTCCATCATGAATCTCTTCAAGATCTCTACTGCATACTTCCCCTGTCTGATGAAGAAGCATCCATCTCTCTGCCAAACCTCTAAGCCCAAAAAGTAATGCATCAGCCCAAGGTCTTCCATCTCAAACTCTGCTGCAAGGTTGGACTTACAGTCTCCAATCAGCCTCTCATCTCCTATCAAAAAGAGATCATCCACATATAAGACCAATATGAGAGGCACCTCACCTGTCAAGAAGTACAGGTTGTGATCAACCTCACTCCGCTGAAATCCCATCTCTCGTAGATAGTTTTCAATCCTAGAGTACCATGCTCGAGGTGCCTGCTTGAGCCCATAAAGAGCTCGATGCAGTCTACATACATGCGTCTCCCTATTCTCCACATCAAACCCCTCTGGCTGCTCAATATACACCTCCTCCTCTATCACTCTGTTGAGGAAAGTAGTCTTAACATCCATCTGATGGACACACCAACCCATCTCAGCTGCTAGTGAGATAACGGTCCGAATGGAAGAATACCTGGCAACAGGGGCGAAGGTCTCCTCATAATCTTTCTTTTCTTTCTTCTTCGGAGGGAAGGACTTCTTGAACTTCCTTGTCTTGACTGTAAGGGCAAGGTTCCCTTCCTTAGCGCCATTTGCTCTGCTCTAAATTCTTCCTTCTTCTTCCAAACAGTCATGCCAAAGTCTATCAAAGTTTGGCTGAGTTTCACGTCCACTTACAGCTGCCAGAAAGGTTTCCCAAGAACTGGGAAGACCATCGAATACAATCTGTACAAGATCATCATT
This sequence comes from Pseudotsuga menziesii, assembly GCA_001517045.1. Lineage (NCBI taxonomy): Eukaryota > Viridiplantae > Streptophyta > Pinopsida > Pinales > Pinaceae > Pseudotsuga > Pseudotsuga menziesii. The sequence goes on from LPNX011057106.1 coordinate 306,421, forward strand.
ATCCACAGGGACACCAATGGCAGAAAGTTGATCTCTTACCTAAGCAATTTTTGTGAAGAAGGGGGCCACTCCTTCTTCCTTATCTATCTTCAATGTACGAAGTCTCTTCTTCAGTACTCTCTTTTGGCCGAGTGCTTTCTTCTCGTATAAATTTGTCAAAGGTGTCAAAGCATTCTTTGGCAGTCTTCAGTGGTGTTATAGTAGGCATTAGAATCTCCTTAATTGAGTCATAGATGATCCTTCTTGCCTTGACTTGTTTCTTCTTGAAGGCTATCCTCCCTACATTAGATGTAGGTTCTTCCATAGCATTCATGACCAAGTCGTTAAGGTCATTTTCTTCCAAGGTGGCCATAAGCCTTGCTTTCCATGAGTTGTAGATGGTTGACCCTTCAAGTCTTCCCTCTGGTCTGAAGGTGTTAAAAGCCATCTCAGATCAACAAGTCTGCTATCCCAGTCTGCAAGTGTCCCAAGGTCTAGGGAGGTCACAGTGGTTTGCTCAAACACTGTAAACTTCACATGCAATGCTCTGATACCATGTTGAATTTTAACATGTGCATGATAAATATAAAAATTGCAGACTGTAATAGAGATAGAAATTGATATTTTTAACAGCAGTAGATCATGAGCAAAAGTAAGACAACATTCACAAAAAGTGAACACACGATTTTTCACGGTGAAACCTTTTAAGGACGAAAACCCCAAAGCATTAATAATTCATCCTCTAAATGAGATGACTGAGTTTGTATATGAGCGAAGAAATTTTGTTCATAGAACTCAGAGATGAATGGACATAAAAATTTCCAAAACCAAGAAAGCCCTAGCAGGATTACTGCAACTATCTTTTGTTGTTGCCACATGGATTGTTTTAGTGCTGCCACGTCAACTGAGGCTAATGTTGACTCTCGGATGCCTGCTGCCACCTTAGTGAATCCTGTAGATGCCTCAGCGAAGGTCTGTAGATGCCTTGTGGACTGTTGCTACCCTCCACGTGTCTTGTAGCAGCCTGCTGCCACCTCACCAAGACCTATAGCAACCTCTTGGATGTTGTTGCTGTGATGTATAGGGCTAAGGAGTAATGGAAGACAACCCTAGTAGGGCTCAGATCCTAGCAGGGCTAATGGGCACCACCACCGAGGGTTGCTACTGCTGTAGCAGACCTTCAATATGAGTTGTAACTTGTAGCAACTCTGCTGCTACTGCTCCTTGCCACTGAAACCATCCTCAACTGTGATCTATGAAGTGTCGTGAAGGAAGAGACCCAAGCAAGCTAAGAGCTACCACATTAGAGGAAAAAAAAAAAGATAACCAACCACCGAAACTTTTCCTCAGTCAACCACAGTTGCAATGATGATGAAGATCTTAGTCACAAATTGTTTGGGAATAGTCAAGTTGATGATAAATGATGAAATGATTTGCAATTGTTCTTCATTTATAGTCCATCAAACATTTAAGTTGCTTCCACATAATTAGGAAGTTGACATTAGGGATTCCTTTCTTTTTCATCTTTGACCCTTGACTTTTAATGTTTTGTGGTTCAAAGGTCTTTTTGGTGTTTGACTTGTGCCATTTGATTCTTCATTTGATGGTCACTTGGACCAAGATAAGGGTTCATGGTCCTTCAAGTGCTACTGTGATCACACAAGTTATCTTCAAGAGTTCTTTAAGGTCCCCGTGGTCCATTCATGCCCACCCCAAGTACATCTTCATAAATAAGGAGAATTATTAAATGCTTTATCTTGATCTCCTCGTTTCCACCAAGATCAAATGCTACGTCTCTCAACAAGGGGTAGCTAATCCCTGGAGAAGGTCTCATAGCCCATAGATCAAGGAGAGGAGTGCATCACTTGCCCAGACCCGGTCTAGGGCTTATGGTGATGACCTGGTAACTAACCAGGTGCCTCAGCCCTAGGTTGCACCAGATGACTCAATGTCAAATACTTGGTGACTGACCAAGTGCCTCCATTTTCCCAGAGAATGGCCCTCAGCCCCAGGTTGAGGTCCTAGTCCCGGACTAGGTTAAATTCCTGGTAACTAACCAGGTGCCTCCATTCAATGAATGGCCCTCAACCCCAGGCTGAGGCCCCAATCTTAGACTGGGTTAATTTCTTGGCAATTGACTAGGTGCCTCCATTCTCCCAAAGAATGGCCCTCGACCCTAGTCTGAGACCCCAGTCCCGGACTGGGATTTCCTGGTAACTGACCAGGTGCCTCCATTCTCCCAGAGAATGGCCCTCAGCCCCAGTCCCAGACTAGGTTGAATTCTTGGTAACTGACCAAGTGCCTCCATTCTCCAAGAGAATGGATCTCAATGTTGCTTAGGAAAAATCAACACAATGAACTGAGACTTTTCTAACCCAGGTGGGGATTAGGTGGCAACAAACCCATTCATACAATGGATCAGGTGGATCCACTCTCAAATGTTTAGTGGATCCATCAGGTGGATCCACTATCAAATTATAAGGTATTCAAATTATCAGGTGGATCCACTATCAAATTATTCTGTGACTTACGAAAGTTGTAAAGAAGAACAGTTAGAGTTTTCATATAATCAGTCAGAATTGTATCTCAGTATCTGTGATAAGGACTTGAAAAAGCAGTGCGGTGAAAAATCAGATGGGATACAACTAGTTGAAGTTTTTTCTAAGCCATCGTCTTCACATTTGGAGCAGTTCTTGGCTTACACACAGAGTTATCAGCAGATAAGCCTTTTTGATGAGTATGATGATCTGCCTCAACATACATATTTGTATATCAGCGCTATCCAGTCATGGATAGAAGCAGCCTGCGCGAGCACCTACCAATTTGGGAAGAAGTTTGACGACATTATTCATGCCTATGATTCCCCATCCAACCCGCCCATTCTGGATCATCACGCAGGTTTGCATTTTCTGGAAATTGTGTCCTTACTTTGGCTGGTAACCAAAGACAAGGCAAAACTTTTTTATATTAATAAAATGCTTAGGTGGCTACACTGGATTTATGATTACACCTAACCTTTTGTGTATCATGCTTAGAGTAGCAAAATAGGCTCCTTAAAGTGAGCGTTTACTTTAGCATTTTTCTTTATGTACTTAGAAATAAATAAATTTTTCAGTGAAGTTTTTTTTTCTTTGAATAAAGCAACTTTTGGATCATTGGCTATTTTTCATGAAACTTGTGCTACTAAGGTTTTCTTGTCAAGTTGAGATGTTTTTACAGGATATGGAAACCAGAGATTCTGGGGTTCTCGTATGCTCTCCTTGCATAAGAGACTAAATCGAGCACACGTCCCGCAGTAGGAGCCAGATGTTATCCACTTATTTGTACCATAGTTGGATTAGCTGAGGAGCCGCCAGTTGACAAACATGACAAAGTCTGATTCCAGTGTATCAGTTGATCTGTATGCATGTCTAGCCAATATTGGCTAGCCATTTTTTTATTTGAATAAGTTTGACCATGGCCCCGCAGGGTTTGTAATAAAATGTGCTAGTAGGGTATTTTTGAGTGGTTCGGTCTCCTGAGACATAGAATCTCAAATAAGGTATTCCAGGGAGTTTTTTGCCCCAGACAATTATGCTTTGCCTTCAGCTGAGTATAATTGACGAGGTTTTCTCCCGCTTCCTCCAAAGCTGGAATGCCTAATGTTGAATTCTGGGCGTTGGGGGGTTATTAGAGCCCAACTGAATGTTATAAACCTACTAGGCATTATTTAGGTAGATCATGGTCATGTCCTAAGTCATCTGGACATATAAAAAAAATTCGAAAAAATCTTTTTCAAACGGGGAAAATTTTATTTTTAAAATTTTTTTATTTTTCATTACTTTTCCTAAGTTTTTTGGGTTAATTTTTCCATAAATTAAATAGAAAAAACTCGTTTGTAATAAGTCGGTCATCCGGACTCCGAATTCAGTGATTGAAGGCTCTAACCTTAAGCCAAAAATCATTCTTGATCAGCCAGGCAGTGAGAACCAACTTTCAGATCAACAATCGGACACAATGCCTTTTTACTCAAAAAAGTCAGTTTTGAGTAAAAAAAATGATTTTTTATTAAAAATTGATTCTTTTGGAGAAAATTAAAACTCTCCAAATTAATCCAAATTCAGCGAAATAAAAGGCTAAATGACATCTCATGGAGCACTTATGATGTTTGGAGTTGTCATAACTCGGCTTTAGTCATCACTAAGAGAGTAATTAATTTATTATCAGTTAGCAGACATGTCATCTCCAGCTAAAGATGAGATGGAGAGCACTCCTTGGTCCGGTGATTTGATTGAGGTGAAGACTGAAGCTTACACCATCAGTAAGCTTCCCAAACCTAGCTGAGGCTCCTTCCAGACCTAAAAGGTGGTGTTATCCAACTTCTTGTACCATAAGTTGGGTTACCTGAGGAGCCGCTAGTTGACAGACTTGTTCAAAGTCTGATTCCAGTGTATCAGTTGATCCGTCTGCTTGTATAGCCAATATTGGCTAGTCACTTTTTTATTTGAATAATTTTGACCATGGCCCCGCGGGCTTTGTAATAAAATGTGCTAGTAGGATATTTTTGAGTGGTTCGGTCTCCTAAGACGTAGAATCTCAAATAGGGTATTCCAGGGAGTTTTTTGCCCCTGACACTTATGCTTTGCCTTCAGCCGAGTATAATTGACGAGGTTTTCTCCCGCTTCCTACAAAGCTGGAATGCCCAATGTTGAATTCTGGGCCTTGGGGGGTTATTAGAGCCCAACTGAGTGTTATAAGCCTACTAGACATTATTTAGATAGATCATGGTCATGTCCTAAGTCATCTGGACACATAAAAAAAATTCGAAAAAATCTTTTTCGAACAGTGAAAAATTATTTTTTAATTTTTATTACTTTTCCTAAGTTTTTTGGGTTAATTTTTCCATAAATTAAATGGAAAAAACCCGTTCGTGATCCAAACTCAGAATTCAGTGATTGAAGGCTCTAACCTTAAGCCAAAAATCATTCTTGATCAGCCAGCCAGTCAGAACCAACTTTCAGATCAGCAATCGGACACATAATGCCTTTTTACTCAAAAAAATCAGTTTTGAGTAAAAAATAATTTTTTAGTAAAAAAATGATTTTTATTAAAAAAAATGATTATTTTGGAGAAAACTAAAACTCTCCAAATTAAATCAAATTTAATAAAACAAAAGGCTAAATGACATCTCATGGAACACTTATGATGATTGGAGTTATCATAACTCATCTTCAGTCATCATTAAGAGAGCAATTAATTTATTATCAGTTATTAGACATGTCATCTCCAGCTAAAGATGAGATGGAGAGCTCTCATTGGTCCGGTGATTTGATCGAGGTGAAGACTGAAGCTTACACCATCAGTGGGCTTCCCAAACCTAGCTCAAGCTCCTGCCAGACCTAAAGGATGAGCTTACCTACATCCAGACTCACACATGTGGCCTCATCCTTGGCTTATTTTCAGTGCACAGGTTTGGAGTGGGGGCGCCTTGCCTGGGTGGAGGCCCGGTCTCACTCCCAGTTCTCCAGTTTAGGTCTGGGCTTTTTGTTAGGTGGCTAAGCTGGTTAGGGTTGGTTTTTTGGTTTTAGGGTTTTAGCACTCTCATTTGTTAAAAAGAGGCTCTTTCAGCTCTATTTGGATGGACTTTTGTAGCAGAGTTACTCTGAGAAATTGTATCAAGTATTTGCTTTAATTTGTTAATAAAGATCAGACTTTGGAGGTCCATGAGCTCTTGGATGTGGTAGTTTTTTGCAATCGGTTGAGGTGATATTGTCTCTAACCCCTATTTTCTTTAATGCTTATGTGAGATTAAATTGTTTATTTGTTAGCTCAAGAGGGCCATTGTTGGCACAGTAGAACAATCATTTGTAGTTCAACTTGATTGTTTATGCGAAGTAGATTAGTATTTTGATGGACATGAGTAATCAGTATATACGTAATGTTGATCATGATTCAATTTTCTTAGCATACTAGCATATATTTTGATCTCACGTTTTGTGTTGAGTTGTAGTGTGTTTTCAAGTTTCACAGGTTGAAGAAGGGTGTGAGCTCAGCTGCTTCTATCCCAGGCTTCAAGCAACCTTTTTAATCTAACACTTTCATTGCAGGACCTACAAAGATCTTCTTCTCCAAAATACAAAAAGAAAGCTGGGAGTCTAGCTCTCTCTCTTGGGTTCCATCCGTAATTTCAAATTCTTTTGGTTACCGGTTACATAGGAAGCCCTAGTTTACTTCTTTCCATCCTTTGGCTTCCCTTTCTTTGCCTTGTTTGGCTCGCCTTTCATCCTTCCTTTTTGCAACCCTCTTTTTCCTCCTTGTGGACAGCCCTCTTTTGACTGTTCGCTGCCCTCTTTTTTACTGTTTTACAGCCCTCTTTTTCCTCCTTGTGGACAGTCCTCTTTTGACTGTTCGCTGCCCTCTTTTTTTACTGTTTATGACAGCCATTTGTTTTCTCTTTAGCTGTCCCGTTTTCTTAAATTTTTGTCTTCCTTTAGCTTCATAGTTGGCTGCCCCTTTTTTCCCCTTCTTTGGTTTTGATCCTCCTTTCGTTTTCTTGCCTTGTTTCCCTCATCTTCCTTTGTTTCAGCCCTCTTTTCACTTTTCTTTTTCTCTCTCTTTCAAACTTCCTCTTCCCTTTTTTTGAAAAGTATTGAGAAAAGTTAAAAGTAAAAGTAAAAGTACTCTCCTTTTTTACACAAGTCCTAATATTAAGTAGAGTGATTTTGCTTTCATTTGAAAAGTCCTTTCAAAGATTAAAATCCTTAAGGCATTTTGTATAAAGTGTAATAAAAAATATTGTGTCTGAGTGGGGTTTTTAAGTCCCCACTCTCATCCTCCCCCATTTGGGGAGGCTTGTGTTGTGTGTATGCTTAGATTAGTGCTTGTTTTCATCATTGATTAT
>LPNX011057106.1:313960-460034 GCA_001517045.1 Pseudotsuga menziesii
TTTCTGCTGTTGGTGTGCAATCGGCGGACAACAGGTGGGTTTACCAACATTTCAGATGGCTCCTTTAACAGCTCACACCCCTCTCTCTCCAGGTTGCGCCTTCCACACGTGTGGCTTCATTTGTGGCTAGATTTGATGGTTCAGGCTTGGGGTGGGGGCGCCTTGCCTGGGTGGAGACCTCCCCTCACTCCCGGTCCTCCGATTTAGGTTTGGCTCTTCTGTCAGGTGGTCAGGCTGGTTATGAGGTTTGGTTTTAGGGTTTTAACACTCTCTCATTGTATAAATAGAGGCTCTTTCAGCTCTATCAGGGTGAATGATTGACGTAAAGAACCTCTGGTAAAATATTGTAATGCTTGTTGCTCTTATGCAACCTATTTTGTAATAAAAAAAGGCTTTGAAGGCTCATGCTGTGTGGATCCTGGGTGCATATGTTCCGGCTAATGAGGTGATATTGTTCTAGTTTCTTTGCTTTTGATAATGTGTGGGTATCAATACATGCTTTAGAGGGCTTCTATAAGCACGTAGGAATAGGTATTTGTAGCTTTCAAGTTACCTATTTATTTCATTTACTTTCAAAAGCCTCAAAGAGCATTGTTTTATTCAGCTGTATTTCATGCTTTTGAGATTTGATTCGTAAATAATACATGTTTTAACCCCCATGTTGCCAAGTGTATAAGATTGTGTTTGCAGATTACTTCACTGTACCAAGTAAGAGGTTGAGCTAAGTTGCATCTACTCTTCTTGGAGCAAAGCATATGTACCTAGCAGCTGCATGCCATTGGGATCCAAAGTGATTTCAAGGATTCAAGATCCAAGTGGTTTATCTTCTCCATTCACCCTAAAGTCAAATTTTCTCATTATTTTACTTTATGTTTGCAAGTAGAGTTCTGATTTATAAAGCTAGTCTTTCGCATCTACTTGCTTCCATTTTTAGATCTAGAAAGTGTCAAATGTTATGCATTCTTTCTCAGATCTAGCTAATACTTGAAGTAGCACAAGGTTCCTATTTTTTGTTCAAGTATTAGTTGTATGTTCATAGTGTATTCCATTCTTTAACCCACCATTTTGCAGGAAAGAAGCTCGTTGGTTTCTCACGTTTCATGACAGGTTAAGCAGGAAAATTGGCAAAAATTTAAGGAATTAAGATGCAAAAAACCTTCCTATGTTCCTCTTCTTAATCCCCTCTCTACCAGTTACTTTGCTTTGACTCTTTTACCTCTTCTTCATCGCTGCCCTGTTAGTACTCTTTTTACCATCCCTTTTTCTTTTTTTTTGACAGCCCTAGTGTGCCCTAGCCTTCTTCCCTTTTTTGCCTCTTTTTGCCCTAGCTTTTGGGCTTTCTTTAACCTTGTTTTTGGCCATTTCTTCCACTTTTTGTTCGTTGTCCTGTTTTGTAATTTTTATGACAACCACTTATTTTCTCTTTCACTGCCCCATTCTCTTCGATTTTTATCATCCTTTAGCTTTATAGTTGGCTGCCCTATTCTTCCCTTTCGTTGGTTTTGGTTCTTGCTTGGTTTGCTTGCCTTCCTTCTCTCGTCTTCTTTTGTTTCAGCCTTCTTTCTTTTGCTCATTTTTACTCTCTTCAAACTTTCTCCCTTTTCCCTTTTCACGGGTTTCGGAAAGATCTCAAAAGTAAAAATAAAAGGCACTCTCCTTTTTTACAAATTATAATATTTGTAGAGTTACTTTGCCTTTATTTGAAAAGTCATTTCAAGGACCAGGATCCTTAAGGCACATTGTATAAAGTTAATAAAGATCTTTTGTTTTGAGTGGGGTTTTTAAGTCCCCACTCTCATCCTCCCCCATTTGGGGAGGCTTGCGTTGAGTCCACTTGTGTATGCTTAGTTTAAATTTGCTTAGCTTCATCATTATAATTGCATCTTTTCCTAAGAATTTTAATTACTAATCCATCATTTCTAATGCATTGAATGAATTGATTACTTCAAAGTTCTTTTAATTGTTTATATTTCTAAGTAAATCAACTGTGCAAATCTCTTGAATCACACCATAAAGTGGATCAAGAGTGCTCTCTATCGGAGAGTCCAATCAACTAATTTCATCTTGTGCTTGTTTAATCAATTAATCCTCATAAGTAAGACTCTTGAACTTGCAGAAACACAAGTCAAGAGCACTCTCTATCAAAGAGCATCTTAGGTTTGCATAACCCCTACATTAGTTTCATCTAGATTAGCTATGTCTCTTGAATCACTGTCATAAGATGAGGTCAAGAGCGCTCTCTGTCGGAGAGTTTTAATTAATTAACTAAATAAAATTCGCAACTCACACCCCTTTAATTAATTAACTCCCCTCCCTCCTTGCCAAAGTATGCTCTGACCGGTCTCAGATCGGAATACCCAGAAACAGCACTGGATCTTTAAACCTTACAAGAGTAACTTAATTAAAACTTTTCCCCCATAACCAACGCACCGACGTTGTTTCGTTTGAATACCGAGGCATGTGGGCAAATTTCAAGTGTGGGCGCCGGGAAACCCAATCTGAGCACAGGTAGTTAAGTTATTGAACACTTACCTGTGACCCCAGACAGGTCCGTCATGTTTTTGAACGGAGCCACTGAAGGTATTTCCGGTTAGGACATCCAGCTACCGTAAGCAAGACAAATAAAAAACATTTAAAACCTACCAAGAGCACTTGCAGAACCTAACATTCACTGGCATCATTTTGGAATTCACATCTCTTTATACACGAGGCATCCTTGATAAGTTGACTCCATAGGCACTGGTTCTATCTTTTCGGATTATTGATAATGTGTGCCATTTGTCCATTGAATGTTCTGATTATAAGTTATATCTGTGAATGCTTTATCATTTCGTGAGTTCTCAAATTATTGTCTATCTTTTAATTTTGGTGATGGCAACGTGGATTGCTTTGTCTTGTGTTTAATATTCATAATATTAATCATTTAAAATAACAATAACTCCTAAACAACATCCATCCGCATCCAAAACATCTAAAACTTAACTTAAACATTGAGCCATAGAAAACTCTTTGTTAGGGACTACCCCCCTTGGCTTCGTTAGGAGTTAGCCTAAACGGAGGAGCTAGGAGTAGGTGACAGTACCTAGCTCTGTGCTTGCCCCCAAGGTCACACTCTCCCACTGTCTCAAGTGAAGAGACAGCTTTCAACTAGTATGCTTTGCCTTCAGCTGAGTATAATTGACGAGGTTTTCTCCCGCTTCCTCCAAAGCTGGAATGCCCGATGTTGAATTCTGGGCGTTGGGGGGTTATTAGAGCCCAACTGAATGTTATAAACCTACTAGGCATTATTTAGGTAGATCATGGTCATGTCCTAAGTCATCTGGACATATAAAAAAAATTCGAAAAAATCTTTTTCGAACGGGGAAAAAATTATTTTTTAATTTTTTTTATTTTTAATTACTTTTCCTAAGTTTTTTGGGTTAATTTTTCCATAAATTAAATGGAAAAAACCCGTTCGTAATAAGTCAGTCATCCGGACTCCAAATTCAGTGATTGAAGGCTCTAACCTTAAGCCAAAAATCATTCTTGATCAACCAGCCAGTCAGGACAAACTTTTAGATCAACAATCGGACACATAATGCCTTTTTACTCAAAAAAGTCAGTTTTGAGTAAAAAAAAATGAATTTTTATTAAAAATTGAGTCTTTTGGAGAAAATTAAAACTCTCCAAATTAATCCAAATTCAGCGAAATAAAAGGCTAAATGACATCTCATGGAGCACTTATGATGTTTGGAGTTGTCATAACTCAGCTTCAGTCATCATTAAGAGAGCAATTAATTTATTATCAGTTAGCAGACATGTCATCTCCAGCTAAAGATGAGATGGAGAGCATTCATTGGTCTGGTGATTTGATCGAGGTGAAGACTGAAGCTTACACCATCAGTAGGCTTCCCAAACCTAGCTGAGGCTCCTTCCAGACCTAAAAGGTGGGTTTACCAACATTTCAGATGGCTCCTTCAACAGCTCACGCCCCTCTCTCTCCAGGTTGCGCCTTCCACACATGTGGCTTCATCTGTGGCTGGATTTGATGGTTCAAGGTTGTGGTGGGGGCGCCTTGCCTGGGTGGAGGCCTCCCCTCACTCTCGGTCCTCCGATTTAGGTTTGGCTCTTCTGTTAGGTGGTCAGGCTGGTTAGGTTATGAGGTTTGGTTTTAGGGTTTTAGCACTCTCTCATTGTATAAATAGAGGCTCTTTCAGCTCTATCAGGGTGAATGATTAACGTAAAGAACCTCTAGTAAAATATTGTAATGCTTGTTGCTCTTATGCAACCTATTTTGTAATAAAGAAAGGCTTTGGAGGCTCATGCTGTGTGGATCCTGGGTGCATATGTTCCGGCTAATGAGGTGATATTGTTCTAGTTTCTTTGCTTTTGATAATGTGTGGGTATTAATACATGCTTTAGAGGGCTTCTATAAGCACGTAGGAATAGGTATTTGTAGCTTTCAAATTACCTATTTATTTCATTTCCTTTCAAAAGCCTCAAAGAGCATTGTTTTATTCAGCTGTATTTCATGCTTTTGAGATTTGATTAGTAAATAATACATGTTTTAACCCCCATGTTGCCAAGTGTATAAGATTGTGTTTGCAAATCACTTCACTGTACCAGGTAAGAGGTTGAGCTAAGTTGCATCTACTCTTCTTGGAGCAAAGCATATGTACCTAACAGCTGCATGCCATTGGGATCCAAAGTGATTTCAAGGATTCAAGATCCAAGTGGTTTATCTTCTCCATTCACCCTAAAGTCAAATTTTTTCATTATTTTACTTTATGTTTGCAAGTAGAGTTCTAATTTATAAAGCTAGTCTTTTGCATCTACTTGCTTCCATTTTTAGAGCTAGAAAGTGTCAAATGTTATGCATTCTTTCTCAGATCTAGCTAGTACTTGAAGTAGCACAAGGTTCCTATTTTTTGTTCAAGTATTAGTTGTATGTTCATAGTGCATTCCATTGTTTAACCCACCATTTTGCAGGAAAGAAGCTCACTGGTTTCTCACGTTTTGTGACAGTTTAAGCGGGAAAATTGGCAAAAATTTAAGGAATTAAGCTGCAAAAAACCTTCCTTTGTTCCTCTTCTTAATCCCCTCTCTACCGATTACTTTGCTTTGCCTCTTTTACCTCTTCTTCATCGCTGCCCTGTTAGTACTCTTTTTACCATCCATTTTTCTCTTTTTTGGACAGCCCTAGTGTGCCCTAGCCTTCTTCCATTTTTTGCCTCTTTTTGCCCTAGCTTTTGGGCTTTCTTTAACCTTGTTTTTGGCCATTTCTTCCACTTTTTGTTCGCTGTCATGTTTTGTAATTTTTATGATAGCCACTTATTTTCTCTTTCGTTGTCCCATTCTCTTCAATTTTTATCATCTTTTAGCTTTATAGTCGGCTGCCCTATTCTTCCATTTCCTTGGTTTTGGTTCTTGCTTGGTTTGCTTGCCTTCCTTCTCTCATCTTCTTTTGTTTCAGCCCTCTTTCCTTTGCTCCCTTTTACTCTCTTCAAACTTCTTCCATTTTCCCTTTTCACAGGTTCCGGAAAGATCTCAAAAGTAAAAATAAAAGGCACTCTCCTTTTTTTACAAGTTATAATATTTGTAGAGTTACTTTGCCTTTATTTGAAAAGTCCTTTCCAGGATAAGGATCCTTAAGGCACATTGTATAAAGTTAATAAAGATCTTTTGTTTTGAGTGGGATTTTTAAGTCCCCACTCTCATCCTCCCCCATTTGGGGAGGCTTGCGTTGAGTCCACTTGTGTATGCTTAGTTTAAATTTGCTTAGCTTCATCATTATAATTACATCTTTTCCTTATAATTTTAATTACTAATCCATCATTTCTAATGCATTGAATGAATTGATTACTTCAAAGTTCTTTTAATTGTTTATCTTTCTAAGTAAATCAACTGTGCAAATCTCTTGAATCACACCATAAAGTGGATCAAGAGTGCTCTCTATTGGAGAGTCCAATCAACTAATTTCATCTTGTGCTTGTTTAATCAATTAATCCTCATAAGTTAGACTCTTGAACTTGCTGAAACACAAGTCAAGAGCACTCTCTATCGGAGAGCATCTTAGGTTTGCATAACCCCTACATTAGTTTCATCTAGATTAGCTAAGTCTCTTGAACCACTGTCATAAGACGAGGTCAAGAGCGCTCTCTGTCGGAGAGTTTTAATTAATTAACTAAATAAAATTCGCAACTCACACCCCTTTAATTAATTAACTCCCCTCCCTCCTTGCCGGAATATGCTCTGACCGATCTCAGATCGGAATACCCAGAAACGGCACTGGATCTTTAAACTTTACAAGAGTAACTTATTTAAAAAAAATCCCCCATAACCAACACACTGACGTTGTTTCGTTTAAATACCGAGGCATGTGGGCAAATTCCAAGTGTGGGCGTCGGGCAACCCAATCTGGGCACAAGTAGTTAAGTTATTGAACACTTACCTGTGACCCCAAACAAGTCCGTCATGTCTTCGAACGGAGCCACTGAAGGTATTTCCAGTTAGGACATCCAGCTACCGTAAGCAAGACAAATAAAAAACATTTAAAACCTACCAAGAGCACTTGCAGAACCTAACATTCACTGGCATCATTTTGGGATTCACATCTCTTTGTACACGAGGCATCCCTGATAAGTTGACTCCATAGGCACTGGTTCTATCTTTTCGCATTATTGATAATCTAGGCCATTTGTCCATTGGATGTTCTGATTATAAGTTATATCTGTGAATGTTTTATCATTTCGTGAGTTCTCAAATTATTGTTTATCTTTTAATTCTGGTGATAGCAACGTGGATTGCTTTGTCTTGTGTTTAATATTCATAATATTAATCATTTAAAATCACAATAACTCCTAAACAACACCCATCCGCATCCAAAAAATCTAAAACTTAACTTAAACATTGAGCCATAGAAAACTCTTTGTTAAAGACTACCCCCCTTGGCTTCGTTAGGAGTTAGCCTAAACAGAGGAGCTAGGAGTAGGTGACAGTACCTAGCTCTGTGCTTGCCCCCAAGGTCACACCTCTCCCACTTTTTCAAGTGAGTAGACAGCTTTCAACTGATTTCTGCTGCTGATGTGCAGTCGGCGGACAACACCTTATACAATGGATTATTCCAAGTTCCTACTCTATAAATATTAAATATGACTCAAAACAATGTAATATCCATGCATAAGCCAGCAAAGCAATGGAGGGAACTTTTCCCACAATTCTTCTAATATGACAGAACTATCCTTCAATGGCCCTAATAACAAGTTCTAGCTATCCCACATACCATTTTGCAACATTAAAAGATAAGAACCAGAAACCACTTACATATGGAAAAGAAAACCTTGAACTTCACAAATGCTCCGTAAGATATAACATTTTGGCTTAAAAAGAGAAATGTTCTTAGAATCCAACCATACCAATGAGTAAGAGAGCCAACCCTTATATAGGTCGTAGCTCAAATTCACTCTTACAATAAAATAATATTTATTTCCTAGATCTAGCCTAGGGTGAAGTGAACAATAGCTAACCTCCAAGCTCCACTCAGTTTTTAACCAACTTCTAACAAACTCTAAACAAAGGTGATCAAAACCACAATTACAATGCAAAGTAAATAAGGTCCTCATTTATTTTCATGAATAAATAAATATATTTTTAAAACAGTCCTTGGTACTACACAGTCCCATTGACCTACTTTTGTGGTCATTTGTTGGACATTAATAAAATTATCTTATCTTATCTTTGTACATCTCTCTCTCTCTAATCGACTCTATCCTCGGAATTGGTTTTCCAAGACTCAGATTAGACTCATACAGTGTTTGGTTTTTATTGGCTTTGGCACATCAAGCATCAATCCAAGCCTTGAAGCTTGGGAACAGCTATTTAATTGGTTATCTTTAGCGGTCCAGAGAGAGCCATACAAGATTTATATAAGCTTTGCAGATTGCCTTTTCATGTATAGGCTAGTGAAGTGCCATTACATGGGTGTCTGGTTGCAAGGCTACTTGAAGCTTAAATGGGATTAGTTTAGTTGGGCTACTTACATTCAAGATGAATTAGTTCAAGCTCAAGATAACCAATGCGAAAGAGCTGCACTCAAAATCCAGAGTTCTCAAAAACACAGCACTGCCAAATAAACCATTTTCTCATACCTCAAGAGTAGGAGCAGGCTTTGAAGTTTTGAAGCAGATGAACTGAGCCATTTATTGAATGCTTGCCTGACGATACACTTATTTGCATACATAGAGTCCTGAATATTCTTTTTGCGTTTGTTAGTTGAATGTCCTGTGTGCAGGTTAAACGAAGAATGAGGGCCTTTGAAACATTCTAAGAACAATGGCCTCTGCTTAAGAAGAGAAACAAACACCTCTGTACAAGACTGAGAACAGAGACAGGAAGTTAATTTTGCTTAATTTCTGTGTAGGTTAAACGGACAAGCCATAGACCTACAGTTTAGGGTAACCATTCACGAAAGTTTTCCCGAGCTCGCACTTGGCTTCACCTATTTTCTCAAGTATAGGTGCATATTAGCTCGGGCATGTGATTGTATAAACTTGAACCCAAGTGAGAGTGATAAGAACACCCCTCTTTCACCAACCTGACAAATGACCATTGTTTACCATGTATATTTTGAATCATAAAATGTATTCACCAAATTATTTTTAATATTCTTAATAAAGTATTGTGCATGATGAGAGGAAAGAGGGAGATATAATTGACCCTGCTTCTCATTCCAGTTGCCGTTTCCCATTTCTGCTGTTGTTGTGAAAATTGCATGATTTGAATTCTTCAAAAGAGTAAAGTGGGATTGAAACAATTAAGTAATCCATCAGTCAATTGGTTCGGATAGGTGTATAAAATAATAAATTTTGAACAAGTACACCAGCATTTTCAGACAGTATTCAATTAAAGATTTATGCTAGGATTACAGTTAAACAACTTTAATCGAAAAGAACAGTTTTTATTAGATGTTTGGTAAAGTAGTCGTACTCTTTGGAGTCTTTGCATGAGAGCCGTCTTGAACTGGCGAACACCTCTGCCGCTGGACGTAGGATCGAGCTTGTGGGCTTTTTCGAATGCATAGAACCGGCCTGCAGTAAAGTAAAGCACACACAATCAAAGACAAAACGTAAATGCAGAGAGATAAAGACAGAAAAAGAAGGATTAGGGCAAGGGATACATACAGAGATATGCGACACGAGGGCTGTCAGACTCAATCTCGTTTGCCACACGAAGGATCGCGGCGATACCGGTGAGGGACGAAGGGACGACTTCACTGTCAATTCCCGATTCAGGTATGTTAGCCATTGTCTGTGTTCTCGACAAGACCCGAGACGGCTGCTGGCGCGAACTTGAACCCCTCTCCGCCATGTTCTTCTCTTCTCTTGTCTTCTCTTCTCTTCACGACAAGCAGCACTAAGGATCAACCCTCCGCTGCTACTAAATACTAGTCTGAATCCGGCCTTAATTCATTTTTCACAGAGCATTCATTCATTTGGCATTCTTGGTATAGCAATAACAGGAGAACGACAAGTTTCCCCCTATGTGAAGCAGCAGCAGCAAAGCAAAGCAAAGCATGGTATTGCAATGTGTTAAGATGGATAAAGTGGATTGATTCCGTGTCCTTTTCCCACTCATTTCCATTTTCGTCTGTCGGTCTCACAAAACACCACTATATCGGACCTCCATTTCCAATCTCTGTTTCGCGCATTGTTTTCTCTCGCAAGCAAAGAATCTGAATGTTACTTTCAAAATTGGTCTCGTATACTGATTAAAGCAAATAGGGACCATACCATAGGGACAAACCCCTTTACATTCGCTAACCCAATATCCTATACCTACAGAGTCCTCTGTAAACTTTTCTGTACAAGACAACCTATCTTTACATTATTCCTCCCGAGCCCACAGCCCACTTTTAATTCTAAAAAGAACGAGTTCACTGTCAGCCAATCGGGTCTCAAATTCAAATTCAAATGCTGCTTGTTTGCTTTAGCTGGGTTTTATTCAGTATGATTGCCACTTCCAGTATTCGGCATTCTTGTTATCCTGGATGATTCTTCAAAACCCATGAAATCTTACATCAAAAATTATGATTCTTCAAACCATAGTACTTGATTTGAACTTCACTTTAATGTATTTCTTCGACTTTAATCTTAGAAATTCCCTTTCTTTTTACGAGTAAAAGGAAATCCTGAAATATTCTTTGGGTAAACTTATAGAGACAAATCCAACCCAGAATGAAAAGCGTTTTTTCACCTAAATGAGAGTTTATTATTTTATATTCTAAAGATCTTACATGAATCTAACAAGTGGAGGAATAAAAACTTGCAAGTGTAAATTTTGTTTGAAGATAGAGCATTTAAAGGTAAGCTTTTTTAGGTTAAAAATTATAAGAATAGTAAATTTAACTAGTAAAGGATTAGATGGCAAAGCTTTCATAGAAGGAATCAAGAAAGAGGTTAGGTATCTAAGCATGTAACTTTAGGTTGGACATAGTGATGACCAAGCAAGCACCTTTTCCTCTACATTGGTCATTGAGGACATGATACAAATGTTTTAAACTAGGAAAAAAAATTGTATATGTTAGATGGATAGGGAGTAAAGCAAAGCTTCTTAATTTACAAGATCCTTGCTCAATGAATAAAAAAATATATTTTCATATAAAATTTCTTATTAAACATTTAGGCTTAGATAAAGAACTAAAATTTGGATATGTGGCCATAAATGTGAGCTCTATAGAGATATAGAGCTCCAAATGTTGAATATTAGTCTCAAATAGTGAATCAAATTGTAAATTTTCTAGAAAGTGGTATAAATATTTCACTTATCAAAAAAACAAACTTAACAATAGTTGTGTGTTCCTCCTTCATAATATTTAATTCATAATCTATATGTAACTAAAATCTTAGACCCTGTTGTATAATTCAATGACATAACAAATTTGATGTTAAGATGACTCTTCAACCAAAATGACGAACAAACAGTGTGTAATAACTCATCTCTTTTTCATTATGAAGTGAGTTATAGAACATAATGCAAATAATCCCATTGGTTTAATGGTTTTTTTAGAGAGATGACCAATAAAACCCATTACTAAGAGTTGATTGTCTTACCTAGGCATAGGCATTTCAATGTAAATGTCACACTTGGATTGGGGAAATGATATGGCAAAGGAGTTATAGGCTTAGATGTAGCTCTCTCACAAATATCCATAAATTTATGACCACGAAAACCTTGATAGCCTCTTTGTCAAATGAAGGAAAAGAAAAATAGTATACGCTTATTAGCTCCACTTAGATGAAGGTTCAACATAAGACTTTTCCATAGAAGTTTAACTTGTCCATTGTAAATAGTAAGTTCTCATACAAGCTAGCCAATTCGGAATCCGCTATGATTAGGCAAGGTATTTGCACTTAATCCAATAAAAAGATACTTTTACTACAACCACATAACACCCAATTGGTTATGCCCAAAATAATATATTCTTGATAAATCTAAAAATAACCCCAATATTATAACTACAAAGCCCTTTTTTAATCCCCTTGCCATAAAAATAAAAATAAATAAATAATAATAAAATCCAAAAAAATAGAACAAATAAATTTATAACCACAAACTATTTTTAATGTAACTTAATGCTACTTTTTTTGTCTAGATTGACATAAAAAGATATAATCATAATACTAATCTACATAAATAAAGTAAAGAGATATAATCACAAGGCTTTGAAGAAAAATAAAGTCTTCATACTACTAGTTTAAGGAAAAATATAGGTATCAACATCTTAACATCTTTTCTACATGTTTATTATGTCAAAACAATTATTTATTATGTCAAAACTATTTTATCTTATCCCATCACATGTGCAACAAAACAACTAGTCAATGCAATGTTTAACATTGTAAAAAAGAAATAACATAGGTATCAAATCAAATTCTAAAAAGATAGAGTAAAAAATGTAAAAAAACTTTAAACAAATAAAATACAAAATACAAAACATGGTATATGAAACTTATATAGCCCTTTCTCAACTCATACTAGTTGATATATACAAATGAGATGGTGGGTGGGTATAAATGAAAAGTTATTATCAACTTTGATTTTTTTTTTACTTTTTCTTGATATTAAGTTAAAATTAAAGAAAAATATAGTATTTAGGTTTCTTTCAAAACTTACAAAATCCTACATCAATTTTCTTTCTTGGCTAAGATTTTTATCTATTTAAAAGTTCACAACAAAAACTTCCAATTTTATGTTTCTAACCTTTTCACCAAAACAAAAGACAAAAAAAAACTAGCTCACATTGGAAATGACTTTTAATTTAAAACAACCTGTATGCATTAACTTATTGTAGAAATTTTGAACCTTCCTGCATGACATTACCATCTTCCACTTCTTGAAAGAACAAAGTTCCAAATTCACAATTTACAGCTGCTTTCGATAACCTGTCAGCTTCCCTGTTGAAAGAACTTAAGATATGCATCAAGAAAATATGATGGAAAGAATTTATCAGCATTTTCATCACCTTGCACCAATTGTTCAAATGGATTGCGTGGAGATTGGAATTCCCTTCAGCCCACTCGATTATAATCTTTGAATCTTCATATATGTTCAACGAGTCAATGCCACATTTGTTTGCAAAAAAAAGGACTTCCCAAAGAATAAGGAGTTCCACTTTAGTGTTAGTAACTTTATCTCCTCCCATCCACAATTTAAAACAATGAAACTCATTGTGTTTAACCACCATCCCACATCCACATAAACCATCCATCGATGATCCATCAAAAAAACCAATAGCTGACAAAGGATAAAATACAGGTTTGTACACGATCTTTCGATCCTTTTGCTTGCTTTTCCCATCAAATTCCTTAAATAGGGAGATGCTTTTTATGCTACATAAGCTAACATTTGGAACTTCATTTTCAAAGATAGCTTTATTTCTTGACTTCCATATAGTCCAAAAAATTAAAATTGGAAAAAGCCTATAGATTTTTTCATTTGAATACCTTTCCCTAAAACTATCTTCCAAATTCCTTTCTCCCCATACAAAAGCAGTGTTTAGATCACTTGCCACATAAGACCGGACCGATTTGCTAAAAGCACAATTGAGGAATAAGTTAATAAGTGTTCAACTGATTCTTCATCTCTTCTGCATAAAGGGAAAAAACCTGGCCCATTCCATCCTCTTTTCATAAGATTTTACTAGGTTAAAATTTTATTCTCCATTAAAAGCCAAAAAAAACATTTAACTTTATGTGGGGTCTTCCACTTCCACAGTTTTGTGTTACACCATTTAAGATTGCACGTAGAAAGAGAATGCACAAGAGCATAATAGGATTCTTTAGCAATTACTTTCCCATTGGTCTTATTCCAAGACTAGACAGTTTTATCCTCTTCAGAGTTTAGTCTAATGCCTGCAACATTTAAGGCTTGAATATAATTGTCCCAATAATTTCCCCAAATGTCTGTAAAACCCAAATATTTTGACATGAACTAGTATCCCCCTTTCAAAATTTCCCATGATGGTCTTCTGATTTTGTCGAGAGTATTTAAGTTTAAAACTTCAAGATTATTGATGATACCCTCAAGCAACTGTAGTTATCGTTATCTCCTACAAAAGAATCGATACTAATTCTTACTTGCCTGTCATTTCCTATGTCCCATGTCGCCCATTTATTTATCCAAAGTATATTTTTTATAAAACTGTCCCATATTACAGAATAATCGCTACTATCGAAAGTGTTTGATCTGAACCATGTGACCAAATCTGTTTTCTTTAAATATTTAGCTTTACAGACCTTGCTCCTAAGGCTAGATCCAAATATGTTTCTCCATAATCTTTTTAGGCATAGCACACTATTAAACCATTCCAAATTCTTGATGTTTCATCCACCCTTAAGTTTTGGGATGGCCAAATGTTCCCATGCCACCAAATGAAAGTTTCTTTCTTTCTCAGCACCATTCCATAGAAAATTATATAATTTTGATTGAATGATCTTAATGATAGATTTAGGCACCATCATTAAAGAGAACCAAAACATCGGTACACTAGTTAAGACAACCTGCGGAATAGTCAATCTCTCTTCTGGAGATAAAATCTAGACACCCACTTGTTGATATTTTTATCAATCCTTTTCGCCAACCACATCCAGTTAGTTATCTTGTAGTTGTTTGGTTTTAGGAAGAAACCAAGGTATTTGAAACCATTTCTTGTAACTCCATTTGGTAGCCAAAAACAAAATTGACTTCTACTCATGCTTCAATAGAGATCCCATTTTGATAATAAAAAAAAAACTGATTTTTCAGGGTTAATTTCCATCCCAAAAACCGAACATAAAATTTCAAGAATTTATGCATATTCTTCTATTCTTCCATTGAATCATTTCCAAAAATAATGACATCATCAACGAAAAGAAGGTGTGTAATGTTTAAAGCAGATGATATCTTCATACTTGTAAACTTTCCTTTCGTCTTTGCATAAATGATCATTATGTTGAGTCCCTCTATGACCAGAAGGAAAAGAAGAGGTGATAAGGGACATCCATGACGGAGACCATGAGAACTTTGAAAAAAAATAGTTGGAGCTCCATTTATCAATATGGAAAATTTTGTTGAATATACACAAGCAAGAATCCAGCTTGTTACATGAACTGGGACTCCAATCTAGATCGATACCAAAAGTAAAAAATCCCAATCCACCTTACCGTGTGCTTTTTCAAGATCCATTTTAAGAAACAATGATATGATTTTCCTTGACTTAGCATAGTGTAGACACTCCTGAGTAACTCCAATAGCTTCAAGGATTTTCCTATTCATTAAGAACCTCGATTGTTCTTTAGATAACCTTTATGAAAGGATAGGTTTCAGTCTATTTGCTATAACTTTTGTCACTAACTTATAGATCAACTTTGATTTTCTTATTCCTCTTTGAATAACTTTTTTTTCTTGTGGATTATTTTTGCCATTAAGTTTAGTAAAAGCGCTCAATTTATCAAATATAATACATCCCTTGCTGTCTCAAGAAAATCATGTCCATATGCATTCTTTCATGACTTAGGTTTATAAAGATGTTTAAAAAAAACTTAATTTATCAAATGGTATTCATAACTCATTATCTCAAGAAAATCATGACCATATACATTTCCTTGCAACTAGGATTTATATCCCTATAATGCAATAAAATGGACACCATCAAAAATATTTCATAAGAGTACGTCCCTTTCTTAATGGGGTCCTGCGATTGCTCCAAAACAAATGGTGGATACTTGAGTAATAATGTGGGGAACTTAAATACTTTAAGTTGTCACTATGTGAGTAAATATGTGACATGCTCTTTTAACAAAACAAGAGCCACAAGGCGGCAATGTCCCGCGTTGTTGCCATTGCTAAAAGTTTGTAGATTGTTTTGAAATTAAAAGACGTAATTGCTTCCACCATCTTTACATCGAAATAGAACACTGCATTCTTTAAGATCAACATATCCGTCAAATTTACTCTTTAAAACCTTAGATTGAGAACCATGTTGTCTTTAGATGCTCTCTCTTCTACGAGATTGAAAAGACAATTTTATTGTCTCTTCAAATATTCAACTTCTCCCAATACTTTTATATTAGTAGAAAAAATTACCATGCCCAACATCAACATTCAAGATTTATAGAACCACAAAGTCTTTTAACTATATAACCATCACGCATTTATTTCATTCGACTTTCAATATTAGAAATACCTTTACTACACCAAATGTTGTTGCATTTGGGATAAACTTATATTCATGTAATGTCTCAGTATTCGTTCTCATCCCATGGGATTTGTCCACTTTGGGATTAAGGATCGTTTGGTAAAGAAAAAGACAAGGTAAAGCACCTTACGTCATAGGTAGAACCACGACCATACACTTGGAGCACATGAACAAAGAGACGCGGGCATTTAGTGCATACCCACAACAAACAAAACACCACACTTGCATAATGAAGCAATAAAAAAAATCCAAATGCTCTAACCCTAACAACTACAAATTTGGCAACTCACATACCATTTCTCTAAAGAGAGAATGGGCATGTAAGCATTATGAGGGTAGAAACATAAAATGCTCTAACTGCAAAGTGGGTTAGTGAATTGGTCGAGAGACACATACCATGCACAAGACACAATAGAGAAAAGCATAGCATTTGATGGGGCATAATAGTTAAAAAATCAGTCTTGTTATTTATATAACACGAATAGAAGGAAATATACTTAAATAGGAACTTCCATTTGTAAATAAAAGATAAATACCGCCTTTTTCCCGTACTTGAAAGTTAATTAAGAAAGAGTTATCTGTTAAAAGTTGTTAGCTAAAGTTGTTAACAAATAATCTAAAGACCTGATTATTTGTTTGTCTTTGAACTAATATTCAACGACCTCGCTCCACGCCTCTTACATAGGTCCCATCATAAGTATACCCCTTCGTCTGTCAATAATAGAAGATATTAAAAGAATCAATCCATCGATGGTTCACAAACTGATAAGAAGACATCCATGTTACTGCCAGCACATAAGCTCCAAATGAATTGCAGGCACGAAGGTTGTTCACATAAGCGATGTCATGAAAGAAGCCATCTACCTATGCCTTTTCTTATGGTGGTTATTCTTACTTAGGTGTAAGGATGATTCCACTGCTGCTTTTGGTAGCATTTCTCTTGCTTCTAGTTTTCGAGATGGTGGAGGCAGAATTAAGCTATCTAACAACTCACAGATCTAGGTAGATGATAATTATTTAGTATGGGCGGCGACAATCCAACTCCAACTCAAAGGGTGTGATCAGGCCTGGAATTTCAAATTACAAGTGCCTGGCATTTGGACATTTAGTGACAGTTACAAGTTTTTATTGCCAGTTAGTTTACATTTTTTTCAAATTCATGGAGTGTCAAATTTGTTGTATCATAAAAAAACCATGTGGGCCGCCCTTGCTATTAGGGATTCCAACCTATATTGTTATAGACTGCCCTCTCCATATATTTTGATGTTTGACATAATCAAATAATGAGGAAGTTGATTTGGTGTGTGCCTTGTTAATTTAGCAAGGGAAGGTCACCCTTTCCAGGAGGAGTTCATTGTTCGATTAACCCATGAATTCATGTTGGTTAAATTTTATTCATTTCTTTGTCTTGTCCCTTCTTCTTTCGTTTTGTCCTTTCCTCCCTCTCGAAATCCAGCATGGAAATAACAAAACAAAAGAGAGTGTAGGACCTAGGTGGCAAACAAAACATAAGAGAGTGTAGAGGGTAGGATCAGGTAATTACTAATAGAAATTGGGTGGTAAACAAAATAGAAGAAAACACTGCAGAGGGTAGGACTTGGTAATTACTAAAAGGTATAATTGTAGACTTTATAGTTACAAAAAGTAATAAATTTTATGATGGCAAATGTAAATAGCTAAACGTCAAATTTACCTTTTAATTTTTGTTATGACCATCACTCTTGATGTGTGTCATTTACATTTACCTGATGAGAAAAATGTTCTAGAGAATGTCAAATTCCAGGTCTGGGCATGATTATTGGGGTTATGTAGATGCCTCTTAATATGTCTTCCCTAGGTCACAATAAGTGGCATGCTCAAAACAAATGACTTGATTCGCATGATTCACAACATCTAAAATTAATGTGTTAATTAATTCATCATTTGGTGATTAGGTTTTAGTTTGTAAGTTGTGAATCCATGCCAACATGCTCCAATTCCTATATATAGCAGCGCTGACGTTAAAAGAAGCTGGTCAAATAACTTCAAGATAATTTACTTTTGTATTAAGATCATTAAAGGGATTGTATAAATTACATTCGTGGACCAGAAATTAGCGACTAAAATTAAGAATTCCAAGGATTAATTTCCCATAAATCCTTTGAGTTTATAAAATTGCATTAAGGATTAAGACCACTTAGTAATTGTTGTTATATGTATGGAACGTGCATTTTATAAGATTGTATTAAGGATTAAGGCCAGTTAGTAATTGTTGTTATATGTATGGAACCTACATATATTTTTGAATCACAATCTCATGGAGCATGTTGTACAATGCACCAATCTCCTTTAGAGTAAAGGATTGAAATTGCACAATTTAGGTTTTAAGAGTTTTGTGACTGAGAATAACAAGGAGGAGGAGATATTTATTGTACTTTCTAAGTGTTGTTGGTTTCATAGCATAACATAACATGAACTTGGAGATCGATAAGTCAACGCATCTGTTGCATGTAAGCATAACCGGGCAAGTAACCCTGAGAAAGTTGTTAAATGCGTCGAGCTATCATCACTATCTTTTGTGTGGCATAGAATTAAGGTTCGTTTTGATTTTTAGGCGTGGAGTGTGCTACACCTTGAAACTGCTTTATGTTTAAATGGAAAACAATTTAAAAATAGTTTCAATCTAGTTTGTAATACTATAATGTTATCTTAAACTCTCTTTTTTACTGTGTAATGTTGAGAGGTATAAAAGATGAAAGCCATGAATTCTGAGGTCATTAATGGTTTGATTGCACAAGTGTTGTCATATCTTTACACAGAGCATTCTAGAGTTATGAAGATTTTTAAGCCAACTGCATATAAGGATTATCCACCCTGCCATGATTCATTGAGAAGAACGAGATTCCCTCATTCGCCATTACCTTAATTTGATGAAAACATCGAAGAAAGAGCCACGAAACTGCAGGTTGAACTCTCACGATTCTGTGAAATAAAGACTGCCAAAAATTGTGGGCAAATTATCAAGGATTGGGACTGCGAACAACAAGATTGATTCGAGTTGGATATTTTATCTTTGTTAAGAATACTGATCCCATCTATCTATACATGTGCCTGGGGAATAGATATCCCTTTAATGCTTTGTAGAGCAGCATTACACACACTATTTTAATGGTTTGTTGGTAGATATGGCCATATGGTTCTTCATTTAATGTTGTTGCATAACGAATTCAATGTAACATGCATAGGGATTGCCTCAGCATGCCGCCACCTCCTGGGCACCACATTTCAAGAAACACGTTAGCATTTACTACTAATCAAAATTCAAAAAAATAAGTTTTTTTTTTTAATTTTCAATTAATAGATTAAATGGTCAAACATTATAAAACTTTAGATTTACAAATAGAGTTAATGTACGGTCGAAACTAATGCATCAGACCAATTACTATATATCCCACTGCGTCGGACATAATAATCCTGTTCACATGCATCAATCATATTATCTTATAATATAAGAACAAAGTATCATTAAACATATTATAAGCAAAACACATTTTAGCGAAGGTTTTTAGTATTACAATATTGGACAAAATTATCAAACAAAAACTCTGCTAAAATCTTTGCTATCATAGTAGATGCTTTAATGGATTTCCACTATAACCAGCATAGATCCAAATCGTAGGCTCTATCAAGCGCCGAGAGGGATCAAATCTTTAGAGGTGCAGACCTCTTCTTAAGTATTGCACTCAATTATCAGCTTTAATGTGAAGGCACATCTTTTTATTTAAGGTCCACAAATAATATTTTTATTATTAATATTTAATACTATTTATGGCTACATATAGTATTTTTTATTATTTTTTATTTTGTTAGGAAAGAACATTAGAACATCTCCCCCATACATAGTTTTAAAACCATGTGCAAGGTCCTCCTAAAATCATGGGTTGTTTAGGAGGCCTTGCACATGGTATTAAAACCATTTGCAACTACCTCCTAAACCATGTACAACCATGTACAATAAAACCATGGGTTTTTTAGGAGGCCTTGCACATGGTTTTCATGGTTTTAAAACCATGTGCACTACCAACATTTTTTTTGCCGATAATTCAATTTTTTAGTTTTTATTATTTTTTATTATTTTGTTAAAAGGAAACATTACAACATCTCCCCTATATTGTGTTGTTTTTCTCACCGACATTTTTTATGGCCGATAATTTATTTTTTTATTTTTTTATTTTATTTTGTTAGGTAGGAACATTACAACATCTCTCCCATATTAGGTTGTTTTTGTGGCCGACATTTATTTTGGAAGATAATTAAAAGTTTTGTTTTTTATAGCCGACATCTATGTAATGTTACGTAACGTTACATAACGTTACAAGATCTCCCCCATACTGGGTTGTAGAGCGCCTCTCGACGCAACTAGAAATTATGGGGAGCTAAAAGTTCTATCAAAGTTTTTTTATTAGTGTACTTATATTGATATAACACACATGTGTCTCAATTATATATAAACTATATCGATGCTCTACTAATGGATATACATCGATGCCTCAAACATACCTATACTAAGTGCCAATGTGTACGATATATTTTTGAATCCCTAATGCATATTGTAATTATAAAAATACACGAGGGAACTTTTATTATAAAATACACCAATTTATCGTATCTTGAGACACATCACGGCTTTAAAAATAAATATTGTGCACATGTGCATATTTTATATACAATGAAGACCCAATAAGTAGTTTATATAATTAAAGCACTAGTGCATACTACATGTTAATAGCAATAGTGTGTATATTATCTTGTGTGTTGTAATGGTAGCAGTAACAATAACAATAATAGTAATGGTAGGAGTAACAATAACAATAATAGTCATGGTAGCAGTAACAATATTGTGAAGGAAGTGGCGATTTTGTTGTAGTCAAGAGCAATAATGCTCTTGTTACATTTTTCTCAATCAATGTGTAGTACGCAACTACATGCGCTATTGCATAAGTAGATATGAACCACACCATTGAGCTCAAATGAATACAATGTAGGTGTATGTTCTAATGCTAAATTTCTCCAAGGTGTATAAATGAAAATGTAGCTTCTTGTTTTTTTCATAAAATGTTAAAATTCAAATTATTTACAATTATAATATAATGATTGTATTAACATATAATAATTGCATTAAGTATTTTGTAACATTTAAACAAATATACTTATGGTTTAGATCTATGTTCATTATAGCAATGTAAGTCATCCATATATTTAATCAACAACATAACCAAAAAAATCCAAAAAAAAATCGTAATTTTATTCAAAAAGTTTAAAATTACCATATCAAATGTTTATATTTGTGCAATCAACTAGCAATGATACAAGGCCAAAAAAGTGACTTTGCTAAATCTAAACCAATTAAAAATATTGATTTTAGCTATTTACCCTTGGAAGTTCACTACATATATCTCAAAATACTAACATATAGACTATTGTTATGAAAATTTATACAAGCAATCCTATTATACAAATTTCAAAAAGGTGTAATATAAAATTCAATATTCCAAATATTTTCCACAACTTATAAAACAAAATTGAGTATATTCATTGAATAGCCCATTGCAATCCTATTACACAAATTAAAAAAAGGTATAATATAAAATTCAATATTCCAAATATGTTCCACAGCTTATAAAACAAAATTGAGTATATTCATTGAGCAGCCCATTGTTAACTTCTTTCACAATACATTTGGCTTGCTAAAGTTGGAGACCTTCTTTAGAGATGAGATCCGCCTTTTGTTATTTTCTTTATAGATATGAGCAAAAAGACTTATGTTAACCCCTCAACAAATACTTAGTATTTCTTCTAAGAGATGTTGAAGGTTGAAATTATGTGTCGAAGGTTGAAATTATGTGTTGAAGATTGAAATTATGTAGATTTTCAACATCAACATGGTTAGTGTCAAAACATGATGTCAATGACAAACACCCTTAACTATATCATCATACTTAGATTCTTCAACCATAGAGTCACACTTGAAGTGCTCATCAAGCCTATATTCAACTCCTCGAGGATTCTTATGGGCTAAATCTAACAAACAAAAAACATTAAAAAAACAATTAGCACCTTGGAGTATGGAGCCAAAGCACAAGAGACAAGATTGCAAAAGCATTGAACGAAAAAACACAACAACTAGAGAACATGGAAAACACAATGTAGCAAATGTAGAGGGGGAGACGCACGTTGAAAACAAACAAAAAGGAAGAAGATAAAGATTATCAAACTATTATGAACAAAATCAACAAAATTAAACTTATGGTAGAGAATGGAAAAGCAAAAAGCAAAGAAAATTTATTACTAGTTGTTTTAATTTTTTTATTTATACAATAAATTGATGTATGTGATTACCTTAAAAATAGATTATTATTATTAAATAAAAATATCGATTATTCTCAACATAATTATTATTATCATTATTATAAAAATATCGAATTATCCTAATTACCTTAAAAATAAATTATTATTATTATAAAAATATTGATTATCCTCAACATAATTATTATTGTCATTACTGCTAGATATAGAACGTGGTGAACCCTATAATTTGTTGTGGTGAAGCTTGAGAAATAACGAAGTCTATTGATAACTGCTCAAGCATTGGTGGTTCTGGTCTTGAAGGGTTTAAAACCGGTCACGACTATTATGTATTGATGGTCATCAAATTCATGTTTCTTAATAAAAAATATTTTTTGAGCATACTTGCATCTTTGTCTCCACATTTTTAATCATTCTGTTATGATGCACTTGTATCTAGTGCACCTTCAGGTGTACCCCAGAGAGAGAGGGCCAATTTTTTTGACCAGTAGGAGTGTTATTGAGCGATGGTTGTCATGGTTGGACCATTTGGACCTCCTTTAAGGGTACTATGGATTAATGGCATTGCTAATTGCCCCTTTATAGGAGTTTTTAACCTTGGGGTTGGTGTCTGGGGCCCCTAAACGTTGACTATTGGGTCTTATGGCTCCATTCCCTTCTTGCGCACTCTAGTGGCCTCTGATTTAGCCACGAGACACTAGTCTTCAGTCACAGCCACTTCTTACACCCTCCTGGCCCTTCAGTCAGTGGGTCCTTGCTCTCCTTGGCCTTCTTTCCTCAGAGGAAGGCATATTCCATGTAGGGCATTTCAATGCTTTGAGGAGGGCCTTGAGGTATTTTACAGTATTATAGGGGTTAGATGGGGCCTACCACCCTCCCTCCAGCCCGATCCGACCTTTTGTTCGGATCAATTCGCTTATTTGAGCGGGTTTTGGCACTTGGGGATGCAAATACCACATATAGCCTACCTTAGTCTATATTTTATTATTATTTTCTTTTAATTTTAAGTTGACATTTAATAATTATGAATTTACTTGTTTTAAGGCACGTCAACTTGGATTTTATTTGTAAAAGTGAGTGTGAGATCTTATAAATAGATCTCCTCAGTTTTATTTTAAATCAGGACTTATGGGATAAATCATTATGCACTTGTTTTACCCTTCTTAGGGTTTCTCTGGATGGATGCGCTCCTTGTGAGGAAGTTTTATAGTTAACGCAAGCTATTTTCTGGTAATTATATGGTGAATCTCTGCTTTTGATGATGCTTCGATTTGTTGGATGAACACAAGCACAAGGAGGTAATGCTTCTTACCTTTTTGTTGGATGTTGATGGATGCGCATGTCTGAGTCTTAGTGGTGGCCCTAGAGCTGTACTTTGCCCCATGATAGGTCATTACCATTCCTTCCTGACACCTCAGCAAACAATGTCACGTCTCCTCGTGAGGGTACCCTAGGGCTTCTCCTTAGTTTTTCCTAGGCTACTTGCTTAACCAAGGACCCTCCCTCACTAGGTCAGCGCTCCTCCTCCATTAGGCACTAGTCTATAATAACCCCGGAGAGAGGTATCTTTTGGTTTTTAGTGTCTTTTGCAGGATCCAATAGGGCTCTCCCCTAGGAGGCTTAGGCTTATAAAGCAGTTAGGGACAAGTTACTAAGGTGACAGTGGTCACTTGTCTCACATATGCCTGCCGACGGCTATACCTGCCATTTCAATCGGTAACATTTTTGCGCTGTTGTTGGGGACCTCAAATTCATTGAGGTGATATATCCAGACAAGAAAGGACATTTTGGTAAGTCTTGAAGTCCTTGGTTGTATATGATTGGATACATTTTTTTTTAAAGGACTAACTTGCAGGCTTACCTGGCGACTCCACAAAGTGCTCATTTCGTCCCATCTATCAGGTACACACTTGTTGTATTTAGTACTTTGGCGAGATTTGCTTAACTAACCTGGCAGGTTTCTCTTGGTGACTCCAACCAAAGAAAAATAAAAGAAGTACTCTATAAAGAGAGGGAAGCCTGACAAGATGGCATCCAATTATGAATTGTGGATGGAAATATTGGACTTCTCACGCATTCCAAGTTTTCCACACAAGTATGCCATGAAAGATGGTGGGAAGGCACTTTTCCCATTATTCCAACAGTATAAGCACCTTGCGGCATCGCATGTGCAAGCATTCATGTAATTCATTCGAGAAAATAACATCGTGCATGAAGACATCAAGATGAGGCTATTTATGTTATCTCTTCACCTAGAGGACAATTTGTTAGTTAGAAATTGGTATGAGGGTTTTCCTCGCAGAAGTTTCTCTTCACTCAAGCATTTCATTAATGCATTCAGCATGGACTGGGATTACGGTGTCGATGAACAAGAAAGAAAGGCCATGATCGACAGAATATGGGAATAAACGTTGGGAAAAATACAGAATCAAGATGATGCAAGAGAAGGATCCACAGATGATATTCCATTCGAGTTTGAAGATCCTTATAAATCTGATTGCTACAGAAATGGAAATTGGCTTCGCTCCTCTTGATTTATTAGCTTTCCCAGGCTATTCAGATGAGTTACCTGAGGTGTTATGGCATGCAGGGTGATCATGATAATGTAACAAATCATGTGGAAAAGTTTATGACTATGGATTCATAATATGGTATCAAAGAAGAAGAAGATGTTTACATGCGATCATTTGTCCTTCACATGGGAGGAAAGGCCCTTGCTTGGTTTGTGAGCCTAAATAAAGGAACGATATCATCATTTGCAGAATTGGTGGAAACATTCTGTAACCACTGGGATTCAGGGCGCCGTGACGAATTGATACCTCATGTCAAGCATGCGAAGGACTTGTTCAGTAAGGAATCCCAGAACAAAGATCGGTTTGAAGCAACCATTGTTCAAGGTCTAACTGATGATATCTTATGCACGATAGATAAAGTTTCCCAAGTAGATAAATTTGATGATGGTATCGTATATGGCGATCCAGAAGTCCTAAATGAAGAAGCTGAGGAACAAAAGGATATGAGGAGTCCTTCCTTCCAATTTAGGGAAAATCCTTGTGACATATTAGATCGCTAGGAACATGATGACGAGAATTATGAGGACAATGGTTACTAAACATTTATAGGTCCACCCCTCTATGATTCCTAGAGACCAGGTAGCGTTGTCTCCATATGTTGCAGCGAGAATGAGCAGCTTGATGAAGTTACTCGAGAAGAGCCAGAACTTGACACTATTTGGGATGAGGAACTCTCTGACACCTCCAACATGGATATTGAAGACACAAATTATGAAGACACTGTTGAAAGAGATATGATCATTCCTTCCCCTTATAAGGCTAATGACAAAGAATGATTCAACCCTTTTGCCACCATAATTGAAGATGAAAAATTTCCAAACTTTGTAGATAGTTGTCATATGCATATGGCCCATTATGATGAAAGGTTCGAAGATTCAGGACCCTGTATCTTTGATGATTCTTCCATTATGTCTATGTCATGCTCATCCTACATCAGGGAAGCATGTCACACAAGGAATTCTTTTGGAGATATTCAACATATGATGAGCCTAGGTTATCACTTTCAGTTGTGCTCCTCAAGAAGTGTAGAAGAAATTGTTCAATCCGCTCTACCCTACATCAGCAAGCCCTTAATGATACGTCTCAACAAGACAGAGGAAGGTAGGTGGACAGGTATGATTTTCATCCTTCAGTTTCCTGATATTTATTGCTTATTTTTCCATGTGAAGCATGAAGGTATGGATTATATTGTTAACAATTTCAAAAGTTCAAAGAATATTGGGGTTACTAATATAATTGTGGAAAAGATAAGTGATATACATGTATGTACAACGAAAAGCTTGAGTAAATGCAGAGGCAGGTTGCGGCTCACATGTGAAGATTTACAAAGTTGAACTCCATGGATAGCCTCCGAAGTTCAGGATTCATGGGCGAGTTTCAGGAATTTTTTTTTTGAAGATATGTATGATGGAGGTATTCCATACATAAGCCCATTAGAAGAATGTATCAACAAATATTTTCAAAGTGATGCATCTCCATGGCACCGATTTCAAGTTTTCCAGGTTCTTAAGAAGGTCCGACTTCCTACACTCATCAAGATAAAGATCCTAGTACAAACTTAACATATCATCAATTAGGTATTGTCTTGGATTACACTAAAGGACAAAGGTAAGATGACATGTATGAATTGCTTACTTAAATGGTTACATTGGTGGTATGATTGCACTTAAACTATTTTGGGATATCGGTTTTAGGTTAGGTTAGTTGCATTAGGCATATTTCTATGCATTGCATTTGATGTCTTTTCATACTTTAGTTAGTTTTTATTATTCTTAGTTTGTTTCCCTCATTTAGCGAACAAGGTAGGACGAAAGTGTCTGCCCTTAAATGCTTTTAATCTCTCAGATATTTGATATGTGTGTAGGTCTACAAGTACCAGTAGATTCACAGGTTCTTGAGCACTCCCATAAAGAGTAGTTGGAGCTAGTGTTACGCTGCACTTGTACCCAATGCACCTTCAGATGTACCCCAGGGAGAGAGGGTCAATTTTTTCGACTAGGAGGGGTGTTATTGAGCGATGGAGGCCATGGATGGACCCTTTGGTCCTCCTTTAAGGTTACTATGGCTTAATGGAATTATTGATTTCCCTTTTAAAGAGGTTTTTAACCTTGGGGTTGGTGTTCGGGGCCCCTAAAGGTTGACTACTGGGTCTCATGGATCCATTCCCTTCTTGCGCGCTCTGGTGGCCTTTGCTTCAACCATAAGACATTAGTCTTCAGCCGTGGCCACTTCATACACCCTCCTAGCCCTTTAGTCAGTGGGTCCTTTCTCTCCTTGGCCTTCTTTCCTCATAGGAAGGCATCCTCCATGTCAGGTCATTTCCATACTTTGAGGAGGGTGTTGAGGGATTTTATAGTATTCTAGGGGTTAGATGGGGCATAAAGCCCTCCCTCTAGCCCATTATGGCCTTTTGTATGGAGCGATTCGCTTATTTGAGCGTGTTTTGGCACTTGGGGATGCAAATACCCGAGCTAGCCTACCTTACTCTATATTTTATTATTATTTTCTTTTAATTTTAAGTTGACATTTAATAACTATAAATTTACTTGTTTTAAGGCATGCCATCCTGGATTTTATTTGTAAAAGTGAGTGTGAGATCTTATAAATATATCTCCTCGCTTTCATTTTAAATCAGTGCTTATGGGATAAATCATTATGCACTTGTTTTACCCTTCTTAGGGTTTCTCTAGATGGATGGGATCCTTGTGAGGAATTTTTATGGTTAATGCAAGCTATTTTCTGGTAATTCTTTGGTGAATCTCTGCTTTTGGTGATGATTCGATTTGTTGGATGAACACAAGCACAAGGAGGTCAGGCTTCTAACCTTTTTGTTGGATGTTGGTGGATGCGAACGTCTGAGTCTTAGTGGTAGCCTTAGAGCTGCACTTTGCTCTAGGATAGGGCATTACCATTCCTTCTTGTCACCTTAACAAACAACGGTACGTCTCCTCGTGAGGGTACCCTAGGGTTTCTCCTTAGTTTTTCCTAGGCTAGCTTCTAAACTTAGGACCCTCCCTCACTAGGTCAGTTCTCCTCCTAAGAAACCCTAGGTTAGGTAGGGCTTGTGCTAGGGTTTTACCCTAGGTTTTCACACCTCTTTCTCACACAAACCTAGTCTAGGGTTAGTCATTATAGTAGTTAGATAGTATAGGTTAGTGTTTATATTAGGTTTTTTAGGTTACTTTTGGTTAACTTAGATTAGTCTAGTTAGGTTATTTTGTAGGCTAGTCCTAGGGTATTTTTTAGGTTAGTTATATGGTCAATGTATAAGTCCTCCCATCCCAAACAATCTTAAGGCCGGTGCGAACCTAACAACGCCACCCTAACCCGTTGTTATCCTTGTCCAACCCTCAGTGGTTTTCTTCCAAACTCCCTTACTCCTACGCTACGACTTCTTCCTCTCGGCTTCCACTACAACGTCATCTCTTCCACCTTACAGTCCGCATCCGCTCCATTTAGGTTGCTCTAGTATTCTCGCCGACCACCTTTTTGGCTGCCCACCGCATCTATCCTCAAACCTTCGACCCTTTCTCCCTCATCCCATTGCTACCTTCGCGTCTTTTCCTTACCTTCTTCCTCGTAGCAGCCCTCACAACTCCTCCCATTTTTCCATGATAGCCTCTATAGGATTACCCCAGTATCGACCCACTCTTCCACCTTCGGCCTCCTGAACCTTCGTTGCTCCCTCCATCGTCCACGCTGCCTTTTTCTTCACCGTGCTGCCTCAGCCTTCGACCACTTCTCTCCCAAGCCTTCATTATCCCTCCCTGCCTATTGTTGTAGCGTCCTCCTTCCTTAGCTAGTCCAAGCACGTCGAATCCTCCATCTGCAGCTCGCAGCTCGCCACTGCTACCTCGGGCCTCCCTCCCTCAGCTTTTACCATCCTTCCCTCCGTGCCTAGCCTCAACCGTGGTCCCTTCCAAGATTTGACGAAGCCCTAGGCGACCCTTCCCATACGTGCGACTGCAGTTTCTATACCTATACTCGATCCTTCACCCGCAGTAAGGGATGCCCTTACAATGGCATCCCTAAACACCTGCATACACGCAAACAATGGTTAATAGTTTGTTAGCTCAACATTGTTATTGAACACATACGGATAGTGTATTTTATGCACACTTCGTTCACAAGAGTCGTGTGGCTATAGGTATAAAGAAATGATTGTGTATTGCATATGCGAAATACTGATATATTTTGTTTGCATTTTTATCATTGAGCTCATACTACTATAACTAACTCGAATTTGCAACAAACACGTTGATACTTTAATGCTACTATATTGTATGTTACAATTGGTTACGATAGATACACTCATTTGGTGAATATGATTTCTTGCTTGATACCACTGATATTGCTGCTATAAATTTTATTATCAAGTTTATGTGAAGGACCGTTATAAACACACTTGTCGTTTGTGTACATTGTGTGAATTGGTACTACTATCGTCATACATTATTTGTTACTACACACTGATATACATTGTCTGGTTTAAGCTGGTAATTATAGCTAACATTTTCCTTTATCTCCCATGAGAGTAATACTTATTGTTGCACTTAAGTTTCGCTCATGGTAATACAACACTCTCGTAGATGAAATTGGTTTATCAAGCGGCATGGCAAGCGACCCACCAGTAGTGAATTTATGATGCTAACAAATGCGTGTTTAGATTTAGTTGATTAAATATATTTGGATTAATGTATAATTAAGCAAAGACCTTGTTAGTATACATAATCCCAACTCCCACATACCATAATTCCCTTATATCTTCCCTTTCAGACTCCATTACGCATTAGTCTATAATAACCTCGAAGAGAGGCATGTTTTGGTGTTTAGTGTCTTTTGCAGGGTCCAATAGGGCTCTCTGCTAGGAGGCTTAGGCTTCCAAAGTAGTTAGGGACAAGTGAATAAGGTGACAGTGGTCACTTGTCTCACATATGCTTGTCAGCAACTATACTTGCTATTTCAACCGATAACATTTTGGTGGTGTTGCCGGGGACCTCAAATTCATTGAGGTGATATATCCAGGAAAGAAACAACATTTTGGTAACTCTTGAAGTCCTTGGTTGTATATGATTGCATAATTTTTTTTGAAAGGACTAACTTGCAAGCTTACCTAGCGACTCCACAAAGAGATCAGCCTGTCCCATCTATTAGGTATGCCCTTGTTCTATTTAGTACTTTGGTGAGATTTGCTTAAATAACCTGGCAGGTTTCTCCTGGTCACTCCAATCAAAGAAAAATAAAATAAGTACTCTATAAAGACAGGGAGTCCTGACAAGATGACATCCAATTATGAATTGTGGATGGACATATTGGACTTCTCATGATTTCCAGGTTTTCGACACAAGTATGCTACGAAAGATGGTGGGAAGGCACTTTTCCCATTATTTCAGCAGTACAAGCACCTTGCGGCATCCCATGTGCAAGCATTCATGCAATTCATTCGGGCAAGTAACATCGTGCATGAAGACATCATGGTGAGGCTATTTATGTCATCTCTTCACCTAGAGGACAATTTGTCAGTCATAAATTTGTATGAGGTTTTTCCTCTCAAAAGTTTCTCTTCACTCAGGCAGTTCATTAATACATTCAACATGGATTGGGATTACAGTGTGGATGAACAAGAAAGAAAGGCCATGATCGACATAATATGGGAAGAAACCCTAGGAAAAATCCAGACTCAAGATGATGCAAGAGAAGGGCCCACATATGATATTCCATTCGAGTTTGAAGATCCTAATAATCCGACTGCTACATAAATGGAAATTGGCTTTGTTCCTCTTGATCTATCAACTTTCCCAGATTATTTGGATGAGTTACCCGAGGTGTTCTGGAATGCCTCCAAGGGTGACCATGATAATGGCGCACATCATGTGGAATGGTTTATGACTTTGGCTTCAGAATATGGTATCAAAGAAGAAGAAGATGTTTACATGCGATCATTTGTCCTTCACCTAGGAGGAAAGGCCCTTGCTTTGTTTGTGGGCCTAGATAAAGGAACGATATCATCATTTGCAGAATTGGTGGAAACATTATGTAACCACTGGGATTCAGGATGTCGTTACGAATGGATACCTCATGTCAAGCATGCGAAGGACTTGTTCAGTAAAGAATCCCAGAACAAAGATCAGTTTGAAGCAGCCATTGTTCAAGGTATAACTGATGATATGTTAAGCATGATAGATAAAGCTTTCCAAGCAGATGAATATGATGGTGGTCTCGTATATGACGATCCAGAAGTCCTAATTGAAGAAGCTGAGGAACACAAGGATACGATGAGTCCTCCCTTCCAACATACAGAAACTTCGTATGACATACTAGATCTCTAAGAACATCATGACGAGAATTCTGAGGATGATGCTTACTAGACATTTATGGGTCCACCCCTCTATGATTCCTCGAGACCAGGTAGCCTTGTCGCCGTATGTTGTAGCAAGAAAGAGAAGCTTGATGAAGTTACTTAGGAAGATAACATAACTTGACACTATTTGGGACAAGGAACTCTCATTCACCTCTTGCAGGGATGTTGAAGACATAAATTATGAAGACCATGTTGAAAGAGATATGATCATTCCTTCCCCTTATAAGGCTAATGATGAAGAATGGTTCAACTCTTTTTCCACCATAATTGAAGATGAAACATCGCCAGACTTTGCATATAGTTGTCATAAGTAATTTTTATAGGGACACTTATACCTCCAAACTTGTTTTCACCACCATCTATAAGGTTCCTTAAAAGCTTGTGCAACAAGAGTCTTATAGGCTACCTGAGGAGAATATACCCTTGTAGGGTTAAGTGTCCATATCAAATGGTTCTACTCCTTTGTTATCCTGCCATGGCTAAGTCTGAGTTTTGTAACAAAAGTATTCCACAACTATGCATCCTTCCCAGAGAACTTAAAATCTTAGGGAGTTATCCACTCTTGTTGCAAGATTGTAGTCTATCCCTATCTACAACTTTATTCAATATGTGTGTGTGTGTGTGCACGCCCCTATTTCTTAGTTGTTGAACCATATGATGTGGAATCCTAAAATTTGTCCCTATTTCCATCCAACCAACATCTTTGTCCCTCTTCCAACTCACCAATCAAGCCAATTCCCCATCAGAGAAAATACATGTAAGATTTCCTTCCAAACAACATATATAGTATGTGGATATTTTATTTGATTTATAACCCATTATTCAACTAAGGTTGGGTGAATATATTTTTCTTCTACTACATATCATCATAGCTATGTTATGCACCAAATTCCCAAAATAGCATAAAAAATAGAAAGAGGCACCAATCCCATTCCCTAAGGCATCACATTCCACAATAAAGGACTTTGTGAAGTTAGGCATGGCTAATACATGAGTTTTGCACATAACCACTTTAAGTTTTTAAAAAGCTTTGGTTGTTTCTTGAGTCTAATAAAATGTCTCTTTTTTCAATAGCTTTGTTAGAGATGCTTCTATTTGACCATAATTAATGATGAACTTATGGTAATAACTTATCAATCCTAACAGTCCTCTAAGATTGTTTAGGTTTTGGGAACTGGCTATTCCATTATAGCATAATTTTTTTAGGGTACATTTTGACACCTTCATGAGATATAATATGACCAAAATATTCCACTTTCTGAACCCTAAAGGCACACTTACAAGGCTTTCCATATCTTTGTTGCTCCTCCAATAGTTTTAAGACCATGTCAACATGTTATACACGCTCTTCACAAGATTTGATATATATTAGTATATCATCAAAATATACAGACACAAATATTTTGAGGAAGGGTTTAAAAATATAATTCATCGAGTTTTGAAATGTGGAGGGTGCATTGGTAAGGCGAAAGGGCATGACCAAAAATTCATAACGAATTTCATGTGTTCTATAGGTTGTTTTTGGAATGTCTTCTTGCCTCATTATGATTTGATGGTATCCCAAATGAAGACCCAACTTGGTAAATAAATTTTCTCCTTGTAATTCATATAATAGTTTACCAATAACAAGAATAGGAAAGTTATCTTTAATGTCCATGATTATACGTAGTGGAGTCTGTATAAGAAAGAGGAGGAAGACTGCATTGAATGGTTTAAGTTCTTTATGTGTCGAGCCTCATAGTAGGGATCATCCTCAAGAGAAAAGTGTCTTAAGATCCCATATTTTTAGAGAATAACCAAGAATTAATAAACCTGAGATCTTAAGACACTTTTCTCCTGAGAATGGGGATCTACTATGAGGCTTGAAACGTCAAGAACTTAAACCATTTAATGTAGTCGTCGTCCTCTCTCTTATCTTTAAAGATTATCTTATTAAGCTCTCTATAATATGGACACATACACCATGAACCATCCTTTATATGAACCGACACCACTGGTGTATAGAAAGCACTTTAGCTTGGCCGAATGATTCTAGCATCTAACATTTCTTGAACCATATTCTCAATCTCACTCTTTTGTGCATATGAGTACCTATAAGGTCTAATTTTTTATACGATACACTTTTCAATTGTAAGTGAATCACATGGTCACGATCTTGAGCAAGTGTAAGACCTTTAGGCATCACTCCAAATACTTTGGAATGCTCATCAATAACTCTTTGTAGATCCACTAGAATAAAAGGTATAGATGCTTGAACATCCAATGAGCATAATTGTGTAATTACACCATGGTGTCTATTTTTTAGCAATTTTATCATGTTGTTAGAGCTTATCACTTTAGAGGGTTTCCCTATAATATGTCTAAGTTCAATTTCCTTCACTTCTAAGGAGAATCTCATGAAAAGTTCCTAAAAAATGAATAACCATTGTTCCCAATGATTGTAACCATTGGGCCCCTAGTACAATATCAACACCACCCATTTAGACTGCAATCATTGGACTATCCAATAAATACTCTCCCATATTAAACTTAATAGTATGGCACTTCCTTAGATAATTTATGGCACCTCCATCTGTAATCTATATTTGAGACCCGAGAACTGGATATATAAAACAATGAGAAATTTGGCTAATTATTCAATGAATGAAGCCATGGGTACTACCTAGATCAATCAACATTGCTGCCTTTTACTTTTTGATATATACCTATACCTTTAGAGTTTGAGGAGTGTTAAGGCTAGCTAAAGCATTGCAAGATATGGGTGAAGCAGTATCTTGTAGGTTTACATCTTGAGACTATTTCAATTCTAGATCTTCTTCCTCTTCACAATATATGTAGAGTAATATATTCTCACTACACTTATTCCCCTTACTATACTTATTGTCACAATTGAAACAAATTCCCCTTACTCTTCTTCCTTCACTTGTTAAGGCATTAACCTTGTAGGTCGAGGTAGGTTGGGGAGGAAACATTTTCCTCTGTATAGGTGTCAATAATATCCCTTATCATAGCCATATTTTTACTTTAAACTTTCATTGCCAAACTAAAAGCATTCTCCAATGTTTTATGTTCAAAGAGACATGCCTCATGTTAAAAACTCTCCTTTAAAGTGCCTACAAAGAGATTCAACAAATTATCCTCTGAAATGTTCTTCACTCTAACACTCAACTTTGGAAGCTACTTAATGTTCTATGTAATTGTTTGATATTTATCAATTGGCTAAAGAAGGCGGTGCTCTTAATATCCCCATAATGTGTTCTCAATTCATTCGTATGTATAGAATAAGGCATAATAGAATCCTTTTTATGTTTATAAATCCATTGGTAACATACAAATTGATTAGGTTTCTAAATACAAGGATGCAATAACTACCTTTTGCAAAGTTGAAGGAACTTAATATCCATGTTATTTGATCATTTCCATCAAAATGTATCACATCAATCTTGGGAATGAATTAACTAGCATTTGCACCAAGAGGTGCAAAAAAACACCGAGAGGGTAAAAATATTCTGTCTTTTCTCAAGTGAACCTTTTTTTACCTTGGGAGAGTGCATATTAATACTGGGTTTTGAAATGTTAAGTTAA
Organism: Pseudotsuga menziesii; assembly: GCA_001517045.1. Taxonomy (NCBI): domain Eukaryota; kingdom Viridiplantae; phylum Streptophyta; class Pinopsida; order Pinales; family Pinaceae; genus Pseudotsuga; species Pseudotsuga menziesii. Next base: position 348,537 of record LPNX011057106.1, read on the forward strand.
GACATTTATAATTGAGTTTTTTTGGGGTTTCGATTTCGGATTATAAAGTGTGCAACAAATAATAAAAAATAACTAACAGTGAGTTTAGGTTAAGAGATTTATAATTGAGTTTTTTGAACGCTTAATATTAAAAATCTTATTAACAATGTTAGTTGGTTAAGGTTTGTTTATTTATATAGTTGTGCTTAATTTATGGTTAATCTATTTGAAAAGAGTGCTTGCTTATAAGAGCAATCTTAATAGTCCATGGTTAAACTATGGGTCCTTTTACATTGTTAATAATTCAATTACATTTTAGGATCATTTGGACTCTCGATCCAAATCTATGAAAGCAAAATTTAAATCAATTCTGTGAACCAAACGTTAGTGACTCTCAATAAATATGTTTAAGAAATTATTTCAAGCTCTATTTGTTTAATTAGCGTGTTTTTGTTAGTACTTAATAGAAGAATTGTAATTATTTCAAGTTTTATTTGTTTCATTGAATCCATTATTTCAAGTTTTATCAGTGGCAGGTTTAATCCCCTTTTAATGTTGTATGAAACAGTTGAAAATGATTACAACTCTTGACATTTGTTTTTATTTTTGTAAGACTATCATTAGTGGTGTAGTTATTAGGGAGGTGTTTGTTCATGAAATATGTTACAAGCAGGGGTTATAAAACTTTAAAACTTACCAATGTGTCTGTTCTAGAACTACCAATGTGTAAGTACAACAGATCCCATGTCATTATGATACAGGAGCCCAAATTTTACATACAAAGATTTCTTGGTAAGAATCTTCATAAATCTTAAAGGGTTTTATTAAGATTTTATTTGATTATTGGGATACCTTAACTTACTCAATTTCCAAAAATTTATGTTTGATTTCTTTGTTTTGAATACAGAATGATGAATTTTTGTTTGGATTGTTTTAACATCCCACAAATCCGTAACTTGTGGATTGCGGCAAATCTTTCATTTGATATTTCATTTTTTCAAACCTGCATCCCGCAAATGTGGGGTCGAGAGTTCGTATTATTTTTGGTTTGGTTTGTGTCTGCCCGCAACGCACAGACCGCACAATGTGGCATGCGAGATGTGGAGCTGATTGAGTCAAGTTTATATTATTTTGCGTTCTCGCATCCCGCAACCCACAAGTTGCGGAATGCAGGTTGCGAAACAATTAATAAACTTGCAATTTTTGTTTTGATCCCGCATCCCGCAAAGCTGATCCTAATGTATTTTATCTTGGCGGTAAATTGCAAGATGACATGTGTAACAAATATATATATATATATATATATATACGCCGGTCTTTTACAATTTATTTACAACTTTTTTACTATTGCGAATTACTGCGGTGTGTGAATTTTCTCTTCGTGAATTATTGCTCTGCGTTAATTTTACCAGGCAATTTTAGCACAGTCTAATTTGATTACAGGTTAGTATTTTGGTCATTTCTTCTTTAAATTTATTACTGTAGTCAATGCTGAATTAGTTTTAATTTTCGCTTCGCGTTGTTTTTTCTTTTAAACACAGTTTTTCCAATTTGCAAGAATGGCAAGATCTACTCGCTGCAAAAACCTGGAAAAGGATATGTTCACCAAGGATCCAAACTTTGGTATTTTCTCAGATACCAGTGGCAGAATCACTGAAACTTACCAAATTGAATGGTCTAGGGTTTATGAAATTTTTGACAATGACAAGTTTTCTGATATTCAAGACAACCAGTTGGCCTACGAAAGAATCAGGGATTTTGGACTTCATTCTCTTGCTGCTAGACCTGCTATCCTCCCGTACAATGACGCGGTCAAATGGATAGTAGAACATGGGGACTTGAAATCCTGTTGTTTGAATGATAGTAGAGGGTTAGAGATAGCCAATTTCCCTCCCGAGGTATTTATGAAGGCTTATGCCCTTAAACTGATAAGACAACCCCTTACTGCAGATTTTGCACAAACCTCCAAAAGTAGGTTCAATTTCGAAGAAATGTTAAAATCGTGGATGCACCAACCTAGTAAATTCTCGAAGAGGTCTGACAAGCTTTACCCTATTACTTGGTTCAAAGAACCTTATTCCTTATCGCAGCTATGTTATGCAGACTGTATGGCCTTCCTAATTGTTCTGTGTTCAAGACTGAATGGGCTCCACTAGCTCATCATGTTTTAGCAACTGGCGATTCTTTCCCGTGGGCATCCATGTTGTCGGTAGAACTTAAAATTTCTATCCAAGAGTACTAGAAGGCCACTGCTAGAAAGAAACCCAATTTCTTCTTTTTAGCCTTCATTTATGATATATTATGTGCTGAGTTTGAATATCCTAATTTGGGATGGAAGTGGAGTTTTCTGGCTACCCCAGTGCCCATTTATTATTCAGAACTGTGGGATACTAACTGTGCACCCAAGTTCTATGATATATGTCAATACTTCCTTGGCACCATCTATTTTTTAATATTCAAGAAGGAAGCTCTTGCATTTTCACCTGAAGCCAGAGGTTTGATTGCTACAATGGGTGATTGGTATGTTGGCAAGAATTTTTCGTACATAAGAATTTGGGGTAGCAAAATTGTTCATATGCTTCCCAGAATTGTCCCTGACAGGTTGGTTCTAGAAGAAGTGGCTTTCCAAACTGTTAATGATGGTGAACATGGATTTGGGTGCATTTTATTTCCTTTTGTTGCTCTTTTGATTTGATAATAGACATGGGACATTAAATTTTCATGTTATACATCTTCCTTGGATATTTTAAAGCAATTGACAGGGGTAACTTGGTGCAATGATTTAAATAGAATGGCCTCTAGCATGACTATGTGAGGTCTTGTTGTAAGTACAACAGATCCCATGTCATTATGACATAGGAGCCCAAATTTTGAATGTAGAATGATGAATTTTTGTTTGGATTGTTTTAACATCCTGCAACCCGCAAATCTGCAACTTACAGACTGCAGGAAACATTTCATTTGATATTTCATTTTTGAAACCTGCATCCTGCAAATGCAGGTGCGGGAGAGTTTTTATGTATTAATTTTAATCGTAAATCAAAACTATCATATTTATAATTCACGAAAAATAATAGAGACCGTTAGATAAGGGTAAAAAGAAAAAGAACGGTCAGTATCAGCTTTGCGGGATGAGAGATCAAAACAAAATTTGAAAGTTTATTAATTGTTCTGCAACCCGCATTCCGCAAATTGCGGGTTGCGGGATGCGGAAACGCAAATTAGAACAAAGTTTATTCAATTAGCTCCGCATCGTGCATTCCGCATTTTGCGGGATGCTGGTTGCGGGAAAAAACAAACCAAACGAAAATAATAGGAAGTCCGCAACCCGCATTCTGCACATTGCGGGATGTGGGATGCAGAGCTTATTGAATAAAGTTTGTGCTATTTTGCGTTCTCACATCCCACACACACGTTGCGAAATGCGGGGTGCGGAACAATTAATAAACTTGCAAATTTTATTTTGATTTTGCATCCCGCAAACCTGATCTTGACCGTTCTTTTTCTTTTTACCCTCATCTGACGGTCTCTATTATTTTTGCGAATTATAAATATGATAGTTTTGATTTACGATTTTTCATTGTTTTTACTGTTATAATTCGCTTTGCTGTGTGATTTTTACCTCTAGATTTTACCTGGCGACTCTAACAGTGATTACTGCAGTTTCAGGTTCATTACTAGGTTGTTGTCTCGCATTTTGAATTGATTACTGTGCTTACTGTATAATTCAATTTTTAACTTCTGCTATAAACATTCAAAAAACAACACATGGCGACATCCAAAACCCCCAGAATCACCAGGAGTAAAAACCTCCAGAAGTATATGTTCACCAAAGACCCGAACTTCGGTGTTTTTTCTGATACTAGCAGCCGTGTCAGTGAAACTTATCCTTTATATTGGGCCAGGGTTTACTTAATTTTCGATAACAATGGCCTCTCAGATTTCCAGAGTGACCAAACAGTTTATGAGAGAATTAGAGATTATGGCTTGCATATGATTGCAACCAGACCACCTATCCTACCTAATAACGATGCTGTGCAATGGATTATTGACCACACCAATGTGAAAGACTGTTCTTTCAATACCAGTACCGAGTCTCAGCCAGACAATTTCAGCTCAGAAACTTTTGTCAGGATTTATGCTCTTAAACCTTATACCCAGCTTCTAGATGTAGATTTTGTTAACACTGCCAAATCCAAATTCAATTTCAACCAAATGCTTAAATCCTGGATAACTGAACCCCGTAAATTTTGCAAGAGCAAAGACCAATTATACCCTATCGAGTGGTTCAAAGAACCTTATTCCATGTTAGCCGCGATGTTGTGCAGGCTTTATGGCCTTCCCAACTGTTCGTTCTTCAAACAGGAATGGGCTTCGATCGCTCATCACATTATTACAAGCTTTCCCTTGGGCCTCAATTTTGTCACTGGAACTTAAAAATGCTATTCAAGAGTTCTAGAAAGCTACCGCTAAGAAAGATCCCAACTTATATCTCATTGCCTTCGTTGTGGACGTTTTCTGTGATGATTTTGGTTACCCTAATTTGGGATGGAGTTGGGAATCGCCGACCCCGCCTGTACATATTTATCATTCCGAGCTTTGGGATGGAAACTATGTGGTTAGGTTTTATGATATATGTGAAAGTTTCCTTGGCCGAGTATATTTTCTGATTTTCAACAAAGAAGCCCCTGCTTTCTCACCATAAGCAAAAGCTGTCATAGCCACAATGGGAGACTGGTATGTGGGTGAATCTTTCACCTACATCAGAGTTTATGGCAGTAACGTAGCTCACATGTTTCCTAAATTCATCCCAGACAGGTTGGTCTTAGAAGAGATCTCATTTCAGACATTACAGAAGGAATCTACAAGAAATGTGTTGCACCAAAGAGAAAAGTTTGGCCCAGGTTTCCTATTACACTTGGATCCCTAAGCGTTCCCTTTTCTACTTGGGAATTGGAGCTGAGTGACCATATCATGTCACTTAAACTTGGTTTTGCATGCAAAAGACAACATGATCCTAAAGGCATTGTTGATTTACACCTAAAGCAAAATCATTTTAAAGTCGGTTATGTTCATGAGGAAACTCCTGATGATTTTATTTATCAGGGAGTGGATACATTTTCTGAAGTTTTAGCAAGGGCAAAAAGCAAATAAGAGCAATGCCATATTCAGCAGTACCAAAAAGAGATCAGGGACAGGGTAAAACATTTCAGGTCTATGGAATTGGACATCTTGGAAAGGATGACAAAATACCAAGAAGAAAAGGTAGCTCGAGCTGTAGCAAAAGAGGCTCTGGCATCGAAAACTGCATCTGTAGAAACCAGCTTGGGCTTGGATAAAGGGAAATCCCCCATGACAGAAATTCCCCAGACATCTGTGGAACAGCAGGTTAAATACTATTTGCAAACTTTAGAGCGGATAAAACAAACATTGAACAGGTTGAATTCAACACTAGATACGCAAGAAGTTGCAACATCTCAGGTAGCTGAAACTGTCTAGGTAGCTACTGTGGTTGGAAAGACTAAACCTGAAAAAGACTCAGGTTGAGGACAAACCTGTTAAGAAGATAAAGATCTCCATTCCAGTTCCTACTATTGACCTAAATCATTTAGAGGAAGAGGAGGGAAGAAGTTCTCTTGTGCTTGTTACTATTGAGACAGGTAATGATTTCCAAAATCTCACCAATGGTAGCAATGGTAATCTTTCATCCTCTCTTCCTCGATCTCAACCTTCAAGTCACTCAGCTCCGTCTTCTTCTGCAAAACTTCTTTCATCTATAATAGCATTATCCTCATTATCTGATGGTTCTTATGTAACACCTTTCATGAATAAACTTTATAAGGATGCTACGTGTCTACCTGAATCTATGACACCTATTTCTATAGATATACCTATTCCTACATCTGATGTATCTACAGCTGTAAAGACTCCATTGCATATCCCTTCAATCAGTTCAGTGTCTTTATCGGTAGCTGAGGAAACTTTAGCAGTCTCATCATCACCATCCAAGATCTCTACTGTGCAAGTTTCATCAGTTGAGACTACAATTCCTAACATCCCCTCAACTCCTGAAGCCATTCCTGCTCATAATATGAACCTTTCTCCATGTACTTCCCCTGTTACTATGACTATTGCTTATGTCACCACAGCTCAAACTACTTCCATGATATCCACTGGCATTAGTATACCCCCCATTAATGAGGTAAGGGAAGAATTCAATGAATATTTTTGGGTATCTCTAGGAGAATATCAGTACAACAAAACTGATAGATCAGTGGTGAGGAAAGGTAGGAAAAGGAATCGGGACCAGGGTGATATGGATATGTCTGATGTAAGTAAGGTGGTGTGGACTCAATGATCAAGTGATCCACAGGCATATGCCACTGATGCTGCATCTGTCTTGGGGGCTTTTATAGGAGCCAACTTTGATGTTGTGAACAATTTGAACCAGGAGTTTGATAAGCATAAAGCATAAATTAGTAGACTGAAAGAGGAACTAGTGCAGCTTAAAAGGCAACATGAGAATAGGTGTGATGAGCTTGAAGAGATGAATGTTGCCCTCAATGGAGAACTGCAAAGGGAAAGGACTGTTAATGTCACTCTGGCTCAAAAGGTTGAATTGTTCATAAAAGAGATTGAAGATGCAACTGTAAGTGCAACTTCATCCTCATTTTCTAAATTTTCAAAAGAAGAATTCAAAAAACTTGCTATAAAAATCAACAGGGAACACTATTGTTTGGTCTGTGATTTATTCAAAACTTTAGATAATATCTTTGAAACTCACACAGTGTGTGATAAAATGTCTATTGTTCTAGAAGACTTGGTGGAGAAGAGAAAACAAGATTCTAAGGCCTATGATGAAGTGGTTGATTGGAAAAAATATATTAAAGATAAGCTTGAGAATATTACTTTTCTTACTAAGTTTCAGTTAAAGAAAGTTAGAGCTATTATGAGAACCTAGGAAGACCTAGAAGAAATAGTAGGTGAATCTATTAAAAGAGCACAAGCTATTTGTTGCAGGAGATGGTATGCAGTTGATAATATCATGATTGACTTGTCTTTTCCTACCATGGTTCTTATTGAAAAATCTTGTCCACCTGGGTTGGCGATCGAGCAAGTTGAGCAATGCAGGGATGAAGAAGAGGAGAAAATCAAGGGACTTGATTACATCAGTATACATGATCTAGGGCGGTTGATCAAGCAACCATTCGTAATGGAAGGGAAGATTCATATCTTCATCCGATTATGGCATAAATTGGTAAATAATGAGCTTGAAGATCATAGGTGTAATGCTCAAGTTGGCATTGAATATGCCAATTAAACCAATATTGAGGAGGTGCTACAAATTTGGAAGATTTGGAGAGATTTCTTAGGATATGAGCTTTGTTAGTTTTGATCCCCTTTAAGGGGGAATTCCTTTGATTGTAATAATTATTTAAGTCATGATCTCTAATGTATGAGGCCTGTGGAACTTTTGGAGAGGGGAGACTGATGCAAGGGATCGAACAATACTTCTGTGTTTGTAAAGGTTTTGTGTAATTTATTGCATGAATTTCTGGAAAAAAACAGTGTTACAATTCCATATCTCTTGTACTTATCTATTAAATTTTTTTGACAGATGTTGGTCTCTCTGTTCCAAATGATCAGATAATACTCTGATTCATTTGCAATCAATTAATGTGTTTGTTTAACTTTGATTTATCTCTGTTACTTCTAAAAGCATTGATAAAGTCTCATGAAATTTATTTTATGAATTGTCTTTTTCTATTTCTGTGAACTGTCTTTATCTATTTCATTGATTAACTGAGATTCAGTAATTAATTAATTTACAAACCAGAAATAAATAAATAATAATAAATGTAATGAAGTATATATGTATATTGTTGAATTCATTATCAAGTCAAAAAAATAGTACATATTTTACACAAACAAGTGACCAAATAAAAACAGTACATCTATACAACAGACAATGACGAGATTCAAGCAGAAAGTGGTTTTAAAGGCTTTGAAGCAAGTAAGCTTTCCTCTTGTTTTCTACGTTCAACATATCGATTGCCTTGCATTCGAGAGTATCTGGAAAAAGATAAAGGTGGAGAAATGCGTAGGCCTAAAATAGATGTAACTCTTGATATTGCAGTGAATGTAAGTCCTTGTCTGTCAATGTTTCCAATATCTATTGTTACATTTTTTAGGGTCATTCCTTGGGATTTATGAATTGTTAAACCCCATGCCATTCGAAGTGGTATTTTTCTACGGGATCCTCTTGTTATTGGAGATATTGGAACATAAGTAGGATTAGAAGAATCCCATAAGGGTCCTTTGTAATGCACAAATTCGACAACAACAAACAATGGCAAGGTAGGAGGTATCTGATTTGACTTGTAGACAATATGATTGAATTTCCCAAGTGAGTTGTTAACAAGTCTTGCTTGAACCCATAAATTAGCAGTTAACATGACTTGTCGACCAACAACAAGAAGGACCTTTAATGGTAGTTGTTCATCATCAATGGATTGACGGGCATTTTGGTTCCGTTGTTTTGCAAAGCAATGCGCAATTGACATATTAAGTTGTTTCAGCATGTGTTTGTTGTGCAGTGCAACAAAGCTATTTGTGGGATACAAATGGATAGATTGTTCAAATGAAGAATTTTCAACAAATGAAAGGCATGAGGTTGTTCTTGTCATTAGGAGTGCCCAATATTCAACAGTTGGTGTTGCATTTCGAAAGTTTAGCAAGAGTTGCCGAAAGGCAGTTTGAGAAGCACTATTTCCAGCTTGTCGGAAAATTGTTTCAAGCGTGATAAAAGTATCAAATGTACAGCAAAGAGCAGTTCCAACATATGAGCCTGCATACATGGGGATGTCTTTTACAGGAGGTAATTGTCCAAAGTCACCAAGAAGAATTATCGAACAACCACCAAATGGGATTGTAGATTGCAAGGGGAAAGCTTGACGTAAGTGTGCATCAATTTGAGTCAAGATTTTTGGACCAATAAAGCTCATTTCATCTATGAGAATATAGCGAATATGGAGAAGTTCTTCTTGAATTTTCGAAAGGGATTGGCCTTCAAGAGGGTGCATTTCACTAATGGGTATTCGAAGAGCAAAATGTATTATAGATGCATGTATGTTAAAATCAGCAACACCCATTGGAGCAAGGAGAAGAAGTGGGCAAGAATTTTTTTCAGATGTAGTTTGAAGTGTAAATTTGAGGCAAGATATGAGGTAAGATTTTTTGGTTCATGCAGTACCTTGAATAACCAGTTTTAGCGGTTGAGCATATGTACTGTTACTAAAATGGGACATGACAAGATTAAAGGCTATGCATTGTGTGGGAGACAAGAAATGAGGAGAATTGGAGAAGTACGGGATATCTTCATGTAGTTGAATGGACATGCGATTCACCTCAATGAATGATGTTGATGTCTCATGCAATTCGGTGCATATATTGTTATGTGACCAATTGTGATTTTTGTCAAATTCACAATGGCCAAGCATTTCAAGGTCATTAACTTCGATGTTATTGCCTGGTCTCATTTGAGATAGAAGTTCCCATTCATCCATGGTATGGGATAACGGAAACATAATAACATCAGATTTTGAACCATCAGATAGAGGTGTAGAGGATTATTCTTTTATACGTTCAATATGCCACACAACATATGTGCCTTTAATCTGATGCCAATGAGAAATAATTTCAAAAGTTGTGGTTCCAATATCATGAGGGATAGACCGAAAAGGTTTGTATAGAAGAAGTTCACTCCAACAAAACGGTTCAAAAGATGAAGAATCAGAGGGAGGAATGGAAGTGAAATGTGGATAGACTCTGACAATTTTGTCACACAAGTTTTGTTTCCATGGATTTTTTTTCCTATTAGGAGAGAAAGACCAACAACGAGCAGCTTCAAGCAGAGTTAGATGCTCAAGAGCAATGGGTCTTTGCATGTAAGAAAAAATGAAGGGGGGTGTTACAGGGGTGTTATTAGTGTCATTAGAAACACAGCGGAACACAGTTTGGCTCACGTTTAGGGAAAAGAAGTGACGACTAAAAAGAACAAGATGAAGTTTTTGCAGCATGTGACACGTCTCTTGTGCACTATTGTCTCTTTCTGCAACTGTTTGTGCAAGAAATTGTTTGATTGGCTGAAGAATGGGGCTTTCACTTGGTGCAGCATGTGCAAGTCGAGACAGAATGGCATGATAGGTTTTTGATTTTGGCTCTGCTTTTGATGCATACTTTGAAATGTATTTGAGGACAACATGTTTACAAAGAATAGGTTGGCAATCAACATTAGCCCTCCATATTGAAAGCATTGTAGGATTGTGAATATTTAGAAGAGGATCATTTCTTGTAGGATAGTAGGTTTTCTGTCCATTTTGATCAATGAATAACGAAGAAGTATCTTGCAGCTCATATGGAAAACCATAGCACCATTGAAGAGATGTTCCTTTCTTGTGAAGGCAAGTTGGCTTTGAACATTTGGTGTGCCTTTGAACAAAATTGACAAGTTCTTCATAGTCAATTGAGTAGTTTGATGCAAATATCGAAGGTGATGTAAGACTGCATGGATCATTTGTAGTAGAATGGTGAGACTCAGATGCTGACAACTGGGAATTACGAGGATTCCAAGCTGTCACATGTGTGTCAAATTTTTTTTTTGCAGCTTCGACTGCAACATCGTCTTCCCAATCTAACGTGTCCATATTTGGTGCATTTGCCAACCAAATAAAACCATAATGTGAGTGGATCCTCTATGTTTCCATTCATATCTGGATGGGAGGAAAAAGCATATATTAGAAATAAATTGTATAAAGATAAAAATAGATAGAGAGAAATAGAAAGGAACAGATGGTATAATACATGCACCAATAATCAGTTACATGAAAACCTTTTTGAAGCACCTCTTCAAGAAATGTTTTGAATCTATTTTGCATGTATTATGATGTACTATGTGGATTTGATATGATGTTGTGAACCTTCCATTGATAAACTTGATCTGAATCATTAGGAGCTTTACCAGGCATTAGAGCATGCAAATATTGCCATTTTGTGTTAGTTGCACTAAGGGTGAAGAATAATGTTGGTGTACCTTGTTGATTGATCATATTTGTTAGTTCAGCTTTACTTTTGTTCCAATATGATCGTGTTCCACGTAATGAAGACCCAAATCTTGCGACCTGCTCACCAATTTTATCATTTGGCATGTCTTGCAATTGGTTGACAAGCTCATGTACTGTCGGAGGTAGTGTATCTTCTAGATTTTTTTTGAAAAAAACAGAGGCAGTACTATTTACTTTGATGACGCATAATTAGATTGTATATGGAGTATTGGAAGCGAGGATGTTGAGAAAATCTGTTGTCGTGATAGCGAATAAGGTGGAGTGCATATTCATGCATATCAACTTGATGAATACGTGGTTGTAATAACATTGTTGTACCTATGGGAAACAAAGTTGGAAAAGTCATCGAAAGAAGGTCTTCTGTGTTGTACTCATTGATAAGGGACATTTCTATAGGGGGCCAATCTATGAAAGGTGGTAGTGGGATATTTGTTATGTGTAACAACTGTGTAATTTCTTCAACTTCAGTTCTAGCATTGGTTTGTGTTGAAATAAATGACGAGGATTGCAATTCATAGGGTTCAAATGAATTTGGTGGTTGATCTATACATGATAAGATTTGCAGATGAGATGAAGTAGCATTGCTATTAAGATGCAGAATCAAAGGTGAAATGTCTGCTGAAACAAGTGGCAAAGAAGCTAATGCAACTGGGTTGATTTGTACATCCTTATAGTATGGGTCATTTTCCATTTTGAATTGAAGGGCAGCAAGAACATGTGTTCGACTAACAAACAGTTCATATGGTTTGTTTGTAGAATTGCATTTCTGAACAACGAGTATGTCAAGTTCTGATACTAAATGTGGTAGGTATGTCACAATGTTGGAAATGTCTTGGGGGAAGCAAATAGTATGACCAGAGTATTTATATTGACCACCATGAGCATGAGTGACTTGCAATATGGGGTTAGCACGACTAATGAGCATCTCTTGAACCTGTGTAAGTACTGCAAGGACATGTGGTTGCTTCCCCGGATCCATATTGTTATCCAATGAAAAGCGATGCCCTTTTCGTTCTAGAATACAACATGAACAAGTGTATGCCTCATGGAAATTTTTTGTTACAATACTAGGGTAACATTCTTTTCAAATCAAGCAGACATGCATATCAGCTAGTTGGTCCATTTTTTTATGAAATCGTTGATGTGCATCATTGAGCTGGTTGTTCAATGGATTTGGTATAGGAGATGGAAGTGAAGCTGAGTCGATAAGTTCTATAAGAGAATTTGAAGAAGACATATCCACACGCATACGAGCATCACTGTAAAGATGACGTTGTTTCTTGTTGTTTTTATCTCTATCTTGTGCATATAAAACTCTTTTCTGTGCATTGGCTTGTTCCTTGTCATGAGTTGGCATAATTCCTACAAGATAATTGTAACCTTGTTAAACACCTAGAAGCTTTGATTGTTGGAAGAAACACATTTTGTACATGTATTAACTGGAAACTATGTGGATATAAAGCAGAAGAAAAAAACAAACGTGAATTCATTACATAGGGGGAAGTAAGAATGTAGCTTAAAATAATATAACTGGACTAAATTTTGTTTTTCAAGTTGTAATTTGATAATTGTAAGAAAACAGAATTTTAGAAGAACAAAGTGTAGTGTGAGAAAGTATATATGAAAAAAGAAGTTATTGTAATTATTGTTATGTACAGGGTAATCAAAAGTTGTGCCCAAAAACAAGATAACAAAGTTGTGCATTTTATAAAAAACATGATAGCAAAATAGTATTGTATTTAAAAACAACCATATAGGTTTTTTCACCAATTTGCATAAGAAATGGTGGGTGATAGCCTGTACATTGGAAGTATGAAACTGCAAGAAAGTGGTAATACAAGAGAGTAAAAAAAATACCCTACTATGTTGAACAATGAAACAACGAGTTAAAATTGAGAATTGAAAGCATTCATTATAAACAATGAAGAATGGTTAAGTACCAACTTGAAAAAACGTATATATTTATGTGTCCATTTGAAATTGGCATTTATGTGTTTTCAACCATGACAATTACAAATTTTAGACGTGCAACTCCGTAGAAGGTCTCTGTTTTAACTGGCAGAGTAAGAAGTAATTTTTTGTTGTAGATCCTCTGCACTATTTCATCAAGTGATGTTGTTTCAGTTGAGAGAAGACACAGATCTTTTGTAGAAATTCCCATGAGTTGGTTTGCAGCATCAACAAATGCTATCACACCATGAATTGATCCGGTAACATATTCCAAGTCAACCTTTAGTATATATTGGTAGTCACATTTAAGAAACTCTCCATCACATTTAGCACAATGCCAGATGTCTCCAACTTTTTGAGCAATATTTTTCATGCATTGTATTCCGTCAACAAAAAGAGGGCATGCAAGGAAATAAAATTCATCCATGTTAACATTTGTGATGGTTGCTTCAAGAGAGTACCAAACAACTTTTTCAGATGATTGAAGAGTTTGCAGGTCCTTGATGGTAGTGACTTTACGAGAACCAGAGTGAGATGCATTGAACTTTCGGGTCAGCGATGGTGATGCTGAACGAAATCCATTTTCATGAAACCAGTTTTGGAGAATTGAAGTTTGTTCAATATCTGGGTTTATAAAAATAGTAGTGTTGGAAATAGTTCCAACAGTTTTTCCATTAAATTCTGTAATGCGGCCACCTTTGATTGCTACAACTGGAGGCGTAGGTAAACCATGGAGGTTGGAAAGTTTGGCTCCTTCAATTTGGAAATGGTCATCCCAAAGGGTTATGTCAATACTATTTCCTGACATGTCACAGAGTCCAATAGTGCGCCTAACAGTCTCAACGCCGTCTTGTTTTCGTATTGTGGATGATGGAGAAATTGAAATTACAAGGCCAATAAGGTCCACCATGGAATTTACAGGTATAGTTTGTATCTAATGAATAGTTTTAAAGTTAAAGCAAAAAAAAGGTATTAAGGGTTATTCATTTAAGCATGGTTGGATGGTTGAGGAGGAACCTAGGAAAATCTAATTCTGGCTTTTCAAATGGTTGAAAATTGGATTGGATGCTTTCACTGTGCCATTTGATACTATGTACACTACTCCTCTATGTATTTGTTCATACAAAGAGGGCGCCAATTCATTGAATGCAGATATATGTATTTCATCGTGTGAAGCATTAACAATGTCAAATCGAAATATTTTTCCAGACCCTCGTTGGTTTCCATATTCATGTAGCTTTGTCTTAGCAATAACTCGACCTTGAATGTTCCATACTTTGCTAGAACAGGTCAGTGATGTGAATGGAATAGTTGATGCAACCAAGGCAGGGTTATCATCTACTGAGCTAGGATTCACTGGAACAGAGGAACAACTCTGCGAGGGAGAAGGTACAGGTAAGTGGTAAGGTGAAGTATCTCCAATAATCGATGCATCCATTGTGACAACCTCGAGTGCAAGCAATGCGATAGTCACATGAGAAGAAGTATGTTAGAGTTGAATATGATAAAAAAACACTGGATGCATGAACAGGGTGAAAATGATTAAGTGGACAAAGACAAAATGGAAATTAAACATACGTTACACTATGTACAATGTTCGATGTACACTTGGTAAGTTTGATTATAGATCCTTCTTTGAGTTGTCCAGTTTCTACAAGACTACTATATATAGTTGGAAGTAATATCTCATGCTTGTGAAGCCTGTCTAAGATAGAAATTTGGAACTGAATAGATGATGAGTTCAGTGAGTTCACTTGGTTTAACGAGGAGACTTGTACCAACGGGAAAATGTTGACAACACCATGCAGCAAGAGTGATATAGAATCTTCAGTTAGTATACTCTCCATAGTGTGAATCAATTTTTTTCCTACTGAGCTAGGATTCACTGGAACAGAGGAACAACTCTACGAGGGAGAAGGTATAGGTAAGTGGTAAGGTGTAGGATCTCCAATAATTGCTGCATCCACTATGACAACCTCTAGTGCAAGCAATGCGATAGTCCTGTGAGAAGAAGTATGTTAGAGTTGAATAGGATAAAAAAACACTGGATGCATGAACAGGGTGAAAATGATTAGGTGGACAAAGACAAAATGGAAATTAAACATACGTTACACTATGTATAATGTTCGATGTACACTTGGTAAGTTTGATTAGATCCTTCTTTGAGTTGTCCAGTTTCTACAAGACTACTATATATAGTTGGAAGTAATATCTCATGCTTGTGAATCCTGTCTGAGATAGAAATTCGGAACTGAATAGATGATGAGTTCAGTGAGTTCACTTGGTTTAACGAGGAGACTTGTACTAGCGGGAAAATGTTGACAGAACCATGCAACAAGAGTGATATAGAATCTTCAGTTAGCATACTCTCTATAGTGTGACTCAATTTTTTTCCCGTGAAATGAAAAAGGGCAAGAAACAATCACTCTGGAGATTGACTCTATGGTACTTGTTCAAAATTTGCAATAAACATTAATAGATTAATTTGTGTCGTATTTCAATTTTTCACTATAAATATTGTAATTCTTAAATAATTTTGAAACTAACAGGAGCACTATCAGCAGCAATTTTTTTTCAAACTTTATGAGAAAATATGTACTTTCACTATAAATATTGTAATTCTTAACTGTATTCATTTAGTCTTCTTAATACAGTATATAGATTAATATATAATCCACTATCCCGCAACCCACACCCCGCAAGTGCGGGTTGCGGGGTACGAGATTACTAAATAATATTTCATTCACCACCCTCATCCCGCAGCCCGCATCCTGCAATTTCTCAGGCGGCAATGCGCGATCCTGCAAAATGTGGGTTGCGGGGTACGGGATTACTTAAAAATATTTCATTCCCCACCCTCATCCTGCAGCCTGCATCCCGCAATTTCCCAGGTGGCAACAAGAAATCCCGCAAAATGTGGGTTGCGGGTTGCGGAAACACAGAAAAAAAAAATCCTAAATCAAAGGCGTTTGCCGTTTGGAGCTTCAGAGTTGCCTTATTTAGTTGAAATAAAACAAAACAAGGATTATGTTATTCTCTTTCAGTCAAAGCAGCAATAACAACAAAACAAAGCAAGGGTGTTGAAACATCTCGTAATTAGACTAAATGAATATTCAAAACATTTCAGCAGACTAAAGGAATAGTTGCAAATTTAAAGAAATTGCAAACTACAAAAGAAAATACATGAATAACTAATAATCAAACAAAACATCAATAACAAGAAAACAAAGTAGGGGGCAGACTAAAGGAATACCTGCAAATTTAAAGAAACTGCAAACTGTGAAGTGTAAATGAAGCGCACCAACATAAATATGTGGTTACCTGAATGTCTGTTTATTTGCGCAAAGCAAAGGCGGTGCAACAAAAAACGTGACAAATGCAGTATTGTAACATGGTTTTCAAGATTGCCATAAGCTGAGCAAAGATGAAGATATTGACCCATGTTAGAATCATATGACAAGCTTTCTTGCATTAATTGAGCAACAATGCATTGATGAAACATTAATGCCAGTGGATAAAGGGACATGGGAAAACTATATTGAATTCAATTAAGTGCCAGTAAAATGGAAGCTCGGCCAAATTGTGAGCGTAAAGACTGAAAACTCATCCAGAATAGCGTCTGCTAAATCCAAAAAAACCGATGAAGTGAAACTCCGCAATATCGTCGGGAATGAGTTTCCCGAATCGAGATAAATGAACCACGGGAAAGGACTATAAAATCCTGTAAAAAAATCGCCCGGACCAGTGGTTTAGGACAATAGATGGAAGAGTATAGAATACACGCAAACCATCTGTTAGGAAAACACAGTAAATGACAGCTGCAAAGAACAACCTGCAACTAGCAACCAATCCATAAATCCATTCACTTGCAGCAATGACCATAACACACAGGACAACAATGGTCTACGGGGAAAAAGTTCGCCGATCCAGATGGCAGAATCGGGGACCCAAATAAAATGCATTAGCTAAACACAAACTCCAAAGAATGACCTGCAACTACCAATCAATCCATCAATCCATTCACGTGCAGGAACGACTGTAACACAGAGGACACCAGTGGTCTACGAGATAGAAGTTCGTAAATCAAGATTGCAGAATCAGGACCCGACTAAAATGGAGAGGAAAAAAATTCTCATTGATCAACACAACACTTGTCCACGATCAATTGGCTGATCCGACACGACACCTGTCGAAATGTGAATGGGCAGGGAGACGAGGAATCTTTGAGACTGCGTCTCCATAGGGAAAACGCCTTCGGCGTAATTATTCTGTCCTGTGCTGAACCCATGATGATGTGGATTATGGAGGGATGAATGCTTAAGTGTCAAGGACTAAAACCTTTTGTTCTCCAATTGTTTTTCAATTTTTTTAAAATGTGAATAGGACAATATCATTTTGTTCTCCTTATCAGAGGTGAATTAGGGGTAAATGTTTGTCTTCTCTCATTCAAAAATACCCCCTTCATATCTTTGACACTATCTTTCATCTTTTCCATCTTCTCATTCGTCGTTCCCATCTCTTGATCCATCAACTCATATTTTAATCCATCGATCTCATCTTTTGATCTATCATTTCCATCTTTTGCATATTTAGTTTCAAATAAGTTTCTATCTTAGTTTTCTTGTTTACCAATTGAATATGTGTCATCGACCTATCACTCAATTCCTTAAATTTGTCCACCAAACTAGATAGTTGGTTATATATTTCTTCATCTTCTTTATGCGTCATGGCGAATCTTTCAGGAAGTTTAGTTGGTGTAATATTTTTTCCAAAACCCCTTGCCATGTGAGCCAAAAATAATAATTACATGTAATTCTCCTCTATTTCCTCTTTATCACACTTTTTGAACCACCCTAAATATATATTCCAATCAACATTTATGCAAGTTTCAAGTTAACATACCTTTCGAAACCTCGATTTGTAGGTTGTCTTTCTAGACAACCCTTCTCCTGAATTATTTCTGAAATTTTGTCCCCCTTGGGTCCAAAATTTATTCCTTGGTATTCTAGTATGTCTTCACTACAATGCCACAGATTTTACGAAATTCTTATATTCCAAGAGATAGTTTTCGTAAATTTCCAAAAACTTCTTGTTTTTTTCACTTTCATGAAAGTGAACTTGCACGGCTTTCCATGTGTCCAATTTTCTAGTTATACTTTTGAATTTTTTACCACAAACACTAAGGTCCATATTCTTTTTTATGCAACCGATGGCACCCAATTTGGATCTTTTAAGTTTCAAATATAACATTTTACCAAGAGACATAGTTAAGACTAGTTTTTGGACTAGTAAAATCCCCCAACTTCCAGATATTGTAACTCCAAAATTATAGCAAACCAGAACCTATTTTTTTTTTACCAAAGGTACTTCACTATGTCTCCGAGGGCTCCTCAAATTTCATTGTCTAAAACATCCCCCCCCTAAAAAAAATATAGTAAAAATGGCTCTAATACCAAATGTTATGCAACAAATTCCTAAAACAACATGAAAATAGAAAGAAAGAGTATCTCAGAGCATTTAGAATGAAATTAAGAGATGAATAAGATTTCTATTCAAGGGGGAAACCTCCTTTTACAATGTATCATATGCACATGATGAAATGAGATAATATTAAAACTAGTCTCCTTGGTGCAATTACAATCAATGTCCCAACTAACCATGCAATTACAATTAAGGTCCTCGCTGACCAATAAAGATGATACTAATATAACAATAAAAATGTATTGTCATAATATCCATGGCTTAATAAGCCCTGTACCAAACTCGAAGCACTTTTGGTTGCAAATGATTTGGAAATGTGGAAGATATATTTATGTCACCAACCCACAAAATCCTTTGGTACTGCTAATATGTTCCACTTTATCCAAGAAAAGACCGTCTTTTTCTAGATCTAAACCAAATAAATCTATAACTAAGTCTCATGAGCAATTCTAGAACTCCTTTTGGGATCCAATTTTAAGAATACCAATAGATTGAAATGGACTCAATAACTTATCTAACAAGTACTATCCTTCCCCCATGTGAAAGCCAATGGTTACACCAAATATTCAACTTCTTATCAACCTTTATAGTTGGCCATTGGTAGTCCTTCTTTTGATAGTCATTTGGTTTAATCACAAACCCAATATACTTTAACCATTTTCTATATCTAGTAATTAGAATCGAAAGAGAGAATTAATGTATTCTTGTTCTTCAACATGAGTTATCCATAAAAAGAAAATAGAAGGTTTCTCAAAATTTATCTTATATTTATAGAAAAACTAAAAAGTTCTAAAATCTCCTTTAGTTTTGTAGCTTCCCTTCTTGTGCCTTCACTTGAATCAAATATCATTAACAAAAACCAAAATTGACAACACACATGTACTTCCAATTTTACACCTTTCAACTCTCCAAATCTAATTACACCTTTTAAGACTCTACTTAAGCCCTCTGCCGCCAAGAGAAATAAGTATGGAGAAAGTGGGGAATCCTACCTAAGACCTCGCTTAGGCCTACAGAAAGGGGTTACAAATATGTTGATTAACAATGAAAAAAAAGAAATGAGGTTATATAGGTCATCACCCATGTCACCAAAGGTGGACAAAAACTCAAGTGAATAAGTAGCAATCTCATTTAAAGCCAACTCGCTCCATTGTAGGCCTCTGAAAGATCAACCTTTAGTACGATAACCTTCATTTTTTTTTAATCTTTATATTATAAGACCTTCCTAAGCAACGCCATTTGCTTCATGGATCTGTTTGTCCTTTAGAAACCAAAATGTTACTCGAATATAGTGTTAGATAGAATGTTCTTGATCCTTTTAGAAATTATTTTTGTGATAGATTTATAATTATAGATACATAGATAAATCAATATAAATGAATCATAGGAGTGAGGATTTTCAAATTTACAAATTAGAGCTATAAAGGCATTAGTAAATGCTGCTAACATCTTTCCAATGGATAAACATTCATCTATTACCCTTCTAAGATATTTTTCATTGAAATTTAGGTAGAAAAAATTAATCTACAAGAGGCCCATCATGACTCAGCATTTTTTTTTTCTCCAAAATATTTGTATTATTGTTATTAGATCATCCCTTCCAATCTCCTCCATAAGAAATTGATTTTCTCAATCATTAATAAACCTGGGAAAGAAAGAGGAGATTCTTATAATTTATCCAATGGATGCTCATCTTTTTGCCTTATAAACGCCGTGAAAATGTTGAACCCCTACTACAATGATATTAATTAAATTGGTTTCCATAGATCCATTCTCATTTTCAAACTTCCAAAATATATTGATGTTTTTCTTACTATTTTCAAAATTGTGTAAGTTCCTTGTGTTTTCATCAACAACCTGAAGACAAAGGCATCACCTTTTTAATCACCACACAATTTCCTTGTCAAATAGAAGTTTCATCTTCTTGTCTTCTAATTCAAAAAATTGAGTCTTGATAGCATTTATGTAGGGACTAAGTAGCCTTATGTTTTTCCAAAAGACTACAACCAAGTTCATTTTTAGTCGGATTTGTTGGATAAGGGTTGGTGGTTTGTACTAAAACACGATTTGAAATAAAAACATCTTTTTAAGAACAACAATGTTATAATGCCAAACGAGGAAGATAATAAAGGTGACGACAATGAAGAGTGGTAGGTACATGTTGTATTATGGATGTGTTATTTTATTATGGTTATCTATAATTGATCAATTATGTTTTTTTCTTCATTTTATGATGTTGGATGTGAAAAGTTAACAATTTACAACCATCATGTTGAAAATAAATTAAATTGTTTTGGAACTTCAAACTCTTTAATGAAATATGAATAATTTTTAATTATAAGATCTGCATGTTATTTAGAGGTGGAAGGTGCAAGGGGAGGGGGGTTCTCTTTAATCTCGAAGGACAATTTATGGGAACATATGCTTGGGGCCTAGGGATCAAATCAAATAACCAAGCATAATCCTAAGCGCTCCTCCAAGGATGCAAACTCCTCTAGAGTCAAAGGATATTCTCAACAACAATTTTGGGAGATTAATATATGATAATCAAATATATAAACACAAACAAAAATCTCGAAGACCTCTATTTGTGAAGATCCTTGGAATGAACCAAACAGATCATCTGTGGACAAAGCAACTTCAAGTTCATACAGATCCTTTGTTGTTTGAATGTTGAAGTGGATAGGGCTGTCAACCAAGCAATCGGACTAGGATACATGACTCTCCAGCTAAACTCAAAGTAACTAGTGCAAGATTTAATTCCATGAAAAAATTGACTAGATACATTGGACCAGTGGAAGACTCGTGTCATACCGTCTGTCCCACGAGATGTAATAAAGACAATTAAGACAAAACAACATGAAGCAAATATGGAAGAATATTTCCTAGGTCAAGTTCGTCCTTAAAATGTGGGAGATGATGGTTAGGAAAGGAATATTACACAAGCTTGCATGGAAAAATACCAAGCTCAAGGTTTCATTATTGTCCTCGGATTCCCTTGTAATCATTATGAGTAATGGAGATGGACTATGAATTGGGCACGACACACTCCATTATCATCACCTCGACATCGTAAGAGAGGTAAATAATTTGAGAATTTGCAGAGTTGGACTCAATGTGACCAAGGAGCAGAGAGAAATACCATGCCAAGACACCATGCAAGAAGAATAGGGGAGGTTTTCCTTTATCATGACATGCAGAGGACGAAAGATGAAACTAGACACATGGACCAAGCTTTGCATAAGATTTCATGCACTTGTTCCTGCAGCCTCCATGTGGTGGATCACCACATGGAGCAAGAGGAAGACACTTGAGCACAAGAGATTGAAATCTCAAGGCAAAGGGAGCAAGTCTTGCTGGACAAGATTAGACAAGAGCATGGAAAAAATGAGACCTTGACAACCCAAATTGCAATTATGGAAGCACAACTCTCAGAACTGCAAATAAGACTTGGTGTTGTTGAAATGTTGGGGGGGGGGAGGCGCAAGAGAATTCAGGGCTTGGATGTTCCTCCAACCCTCTCGTGAATGTTAATAAGCAATTCAAACAACTAGATATGTTCATCTTCAAGTTCGAAAAACATGCAGTAGCAATATAATACACTCACTGGGTTTCTTTTACGTATAGTAGGCTACTTTTTTGAAAGCATGAATCAATATTAGAATAGTTTATGCTTATTTAGTTTTGGAACGGTTTCCCTAGGGCCTTTATTTGTAATCTCTAAAAGTTAGGAATTTAGGGAACAAAGACCTAGTAAACTCCGAATCTGTTTGCATACTGGTTTGGTTCTTTGAACATGGCATAAGCCCCATTTTGGGTTGTAACTCCATTGTTTTGGGGAAATCTAACTCTTTTAATATAATTTTTAATTGTTCTTGTGGAAAAAAAGATCTACAAGTTATGGGGCATTAAATAAATATGCCTTTGTTATATTTTCTTGTCATGCACTAAACTAATAAAAATAGATTTTATGTGTACAAGCTTCTTTGTCTTTTTGCACTAACACTTAGATAATTACATGAAACTTATTTAAAATAATTAATTCTTAATTAATTATGTTAATAAATATACATCTAAGTATTTTAAATAATATATTTTTAATTTCTTAGTAGAAATTAAAAATAACATTTTTTTATCATTGAAATGGGTTTAAAGTTTTTAATTTTATTTTATTTTGAAAAGTTATTATTAATAGTTTGTGTTCATAACCTTCTTAAAATGAGTTTCTTCTAAAAATTATTATCCTATGGATGTGTTAAATAAAGATAGTGATTTGAATTAAAATGTGACATAAAACCAAAACATCTTTAACTAACTACGTTTTTTTCTTCATTTTATAATGTTGGATATAAAAAGTTATCATGCTATTTGATAATTATGATTAATTTTTAATTATAAAATTTCATATTTTTCATATATACACTTTTTTTTCATACTTTAAACTACTATAAGGGTTTTTGTGTATAAGAATCTTCCTTAAAATTTAATTAACGGTTTATTTTTATGTAATAAACTTTTTTTTAGCAATAACGTTTAGATTACATAATTACAAGTTTTGGAAAACAAAATTAAATAATTAAAAAAAATTGATTAAAATAAATAGTTTTTAATTAATTATATTGATAAATGTATTTTAGATAATAACAGTTATATTTATAGGTGGTTTAACTACAAAATCAGAGTAAAAAATAACATAGGTGTCCTTATGGTAGCGATAAATATAGTTCGGATAAGCAAGTCTTCCTATAGTTCAGACAATGCCATTCCACTGCTGCTTAGAGAGTTCTATTCATAAATAGTAAACAAAGAAACTACTAGCTAGACGCCAAAACAACAACTAGAAATTTAATTTCAAAACTTGATTCTAAACGGCCGGAATTCATTTGGCTTGCTCGCCAAAGCGAGAAGAGGAACTTGAGAAATTTGCCACTTCCAGCTTTGCCACCTTCAACTACAGCTTCTCGAACTTAATCTCCAAATCCGCCAACATCGCTGTCAATACATTCCCTGTGCGCGAGATTGAGTGGTCAATTTCTTTCTTCAAATACACCATGTCCTTGTCAACGTTATCAAGTCGACGACCACCCTCAGAATCGAGCTTGCCCAGAAGCTTGTTAATCCTTTTGATCTTCTTCTTCATCTCCTTAATGTCTGTCTCGATGAATTGAGCAAGCGGGGAGGAGCCAGTGGATTCAAAGGATGTCGAGGAAGATTCCATATTGCAAATGATATTCTGAACCAGAGCACAATTCCTCACTAATGCAGACGAACCAACTAATTCCTCACTGAAGCAGACGAACCAGAGCACAATTTCCTCGCTGGTGCAATCGACCCAAAGCATAAAACAACGACCATTTCCCTTGTTCTGTCTAATAAACTTGACACCGTAGACACTCCACTTATCCATGAATGCATGTGTATTCATGCTTGGGTTCGCATCAGATGGACGAGACGTATAACCTTCAGCTCGATGGGTGAATGAGCTCGGACATACAGGAATTAAAACCCGGACATCGCATCCCTATCCTTGTACACACACCACCATTGATGTTGCCGACATGCCACGTGATGAAGCATGTGTCACATGAGCCTGCATTGAATTTGCCACGGGGAAGAGTGTTAGCGCCTTAAGTCCCTTGGGCAAGGCCAAGGTCCTATGGGGGTTGGAAAAAGGCGTTGACCCCATTCCACTTTGAAATTCCGTAATCGAGAGTAGAGCCTATGTTTGCCGCTAGGTCCGCTTTACTGTTGAACTTCCTTAGAATGTGAAAAAACTCTATTTTGCGAAAAGAAGTGACCAAAGCTTGGATTTTCCTAATCAACTGGTGAAGCTGCATCTGGGACAGGAGAATGTTTTCAGCGAGGGCTTGAATTATTATTCCTGAGTCTCCCAGCACGATAATTTCATTGATTCCCCGACTTTTAGCAAACTGAAGTCCCTTCCATAAGGCCAAAGCTTCCGCTATATTGTTTGTTTCCCTTCCAAATCCCCAAGAAAAATTGATTTCCATTTTTCCATCCAAGGTGATGAAAACCCCACCCCCTGCCACCCCGAATCATATTGATAAATGTTACATCTATAATTTTTTAAACAATATACCTTTGATTTCATGAAAGAGATAATAAATAACACTTTTTTTTATCATTATTCTCTTTAAATAAGTTTTTAAAAACTTTTTATTCTTCTTCCGAAAAGTTATTATTATCTGTGTATTTGATAACTTTCTTAAATGTGTGTGTTTTTATTTTTATTTGCTTAAGTGTTATTAAAATAAGTTATTTTAAATTTATTTTTCCAAAGTTTTCGTTTTTATTTAACTTTTACTTCAATGATTATTATATAAATTCCTTTCCTTTTAACTTTTATTTTTAGCTATAAATATATATAAATTCCTTTCCTTTTAACTTTTATTTTTAGTTATAAATATACTTATTGTATTATAAACACAACAATATTTTTTATTTTATTTATTTATAAATAATATACTAGATATATTAGCATCAATAAATCCATTCATTTTTGTTAAACGTAAATCAATTCATTTTTATTATAAAATTTTTATTAATCTTTTTCTAAATGAATATCATTTATGAAACATGTATTAAATATTTTTATCACTTAGAATAATCAACACTAAAATAAAGCACTTGTTTTATCCATCAAATTTATAACATTCATGAAACATGTGTTAAATATTTTTATCACTTAGAATAATCAAACACTAAAATAAAGCACTTTTTTTATACATAAAATTTATGTGCATTATCAAACATGGATTGTTTATATCAGTCATATACACTAATCATTCCATTGTTTATGTGAGTTATATATACTAATCATTCAATATATTTGAAAAACTTTTAAACACACAAAACATATTTAATACATATTAACTTTAAGGGTTAGCTCAATTGGTTTTGATTCATACCTGGAATCTCTCTATTCACATTAAGAGAGGTTATTTATTCACAATAAGAGAGATCATATATTCACAATAAGGGAGGCCACTAGTTCGACTCTTTTGATCCCATAGAGTCTTCATAATTAGGGTTGACTTTTATTTTCACAACTCTTTTGATCCCTGGAGTCTTCATAATTAGGGTTGACTTTTGTTCTAAGTTATATAAGTGTGGATTCACAATAAGGGTGTAACAAACCCAAAGTAAAAACAATTAATTTAGAATCATATATATATATATATTAATTATTCATGTATCTTATGATATTCTATCTTACTTGTTGTAACCTGGAATAGTTATTATGATGCACCAACTTATTGGTTTGAGATCTTTTCTCTCTTATGCAGTAAGTGTTTCCATTGTTGTAAGGGTTCTGCTTCTAATGCTGGAAGATTAATACCTCTGGAAAGGGATAGATCCTCTGGTTTAAATCTTTAACTTGCTTAGCGTTATCGCTAACAATTATTTTCCTCTTATGTAGGTACCCTACCTTGTTGACAAAACTTAAAAGGGTCTATACTCAACACTACAATCCTAACACAAAATAAGGTGAAAGGGGGGGGTACTCGTCTTGGTTTATCCAACTATAGAGCCAAGTTGTAAGACATGCAATTTAAAGAAAAATAACTATTTTTCAAGTCCGTGGGTGCTTTACACCTGGCTGAAGCTAGGGTTGACTTTAAGAGTTTTATTTTTCACCCAACGACTCCGTCAAAGCTTCTTTTTCCTCAGTAGAAGGATTACTCCGGCGTTCAATCTTAACTTAGTGTATGCAATAACTACAAGGGAAATTTACAGGTGCCTTGTTTGCACATTTAGTGTTTACAGTGCTGGGGAAAGTCTTTCACTAGTTTCACCACCAGATTTCAGCTTTAAACTTGCAGGTAAGGGTTTGGGTTTTGTTCCAATACAATATTTAAATTTTTTTCCTCATTATTTAACCTTTTACTAAATGAATTGTGCTTGCAATTGTAGGTATGGCTATTCTGCCAAATTGTTCGTGTTTCCTCTGGTGAGTTCTTGGTTTAAAAAAGGGGTTCTACCCCTGTTTTAAAGTTTAAGGAATGCCAAGTTTTGGTTTGGTTGGTCATTTAAATGTTTGTTGGTTTATCGACGGTTATGTTGATTGGTCATAATATATCAAAAATCTTCTGTTGGGCTTAACATCTCAAGCCATTCAACTCTCGCTTCAATGGTAACTTTGATTAATAGCTAGTAGGGTTTACTATTTGGCATAACAATGTTTTGTTGGTTAACACCGATGGTATGATTATGTGTTTAAACGCATAAGTAATAATATTTTGTTTTACTCTATTTTAGCGAAAAAGGGTTGTATTACCATGTTATACTCTTGGTTATATTTATTGTAAATGCACATATAGTTTTGAACTTAAACATATAGTTGGTTTCAGTCTTATGAAAGATTACTGCTCGGACTGGGATTCGACCTTTGGTCTTTAACTTATGTTTTGGTGTTTGTATAAGTACACACACACACATACACACACACACACACACACACACACACACGGGTTTGTGCATTGTAATTTTAATGTTATTTACTATGTTACTCAGCTTGCGTGACAATATAATCGTATGTTTGAACTTAAACATATAGTTGGTTTCAGTCTTATGAAAGATTACTGTTCGGACTGGGATTCGACCTTTGGTCTTTAACTTATGTTTTGATGTTTGTATAAGTACACACACACACACACACACACACACACACACACACACACACACACACGGGTTTGTGCATTGTAATTTTAATGTTATTTACTATGTTACTTAGCTTGCGTGACAATATAATCGTATGCTAGGGTTTTAATTGGATAATATGATAATCGACAATGCGGTTTTTGTAAGGTATTTTGGTAGAAAATATAATTAGGTTCAAATGTTTGCATGCAAATCCGTTACCTTGGTTGTATAGTTAATTCGTCTTGAAAGACAACCTTCCAATGCTAGTTTTGTTTACCATAGTTAAAGTGTTGTTATTCAGTCTAATTCATAAATGAATATAAACATGCATAAAACAAATTCTTGGAAAATGAAAGAACTCGATTGTTTTATTCTGTCTATTAGTTTCAAATAAAAAACAATTTATTAAGTAACCCTATATGGGTATGATGAATTACTGTAGAATAAAAATAATAATCAAACTCTAGGTTATGATGCTTGTCTTTAAACCAAAATATTAATAAACCCTAAGTTTTGAATACTTGACTTTAAACCAAATATTGACAAACCCTAGGTTATTAAACTAATAACCTAACACCCGTGTAAGTATCATACAAACTATAATTCGTTCAATAATAAAAGAATACACAAATCTTAGGTTTATTTCAATATCGACTTGAAATAACATTACCAGTAAAAATTTTCAATACAATAAGAACTGCATGGGAAATAAGTCAAGTTTAAGAAGAAAACATATATGGAATTCATAGTTTTAACAATCACACACCACCCTGCCATTGAAACCTATTAGCAACTTAACTTGCTTAGTTTCACCCCTTGCCCAAACTCTTGTGTTTAAAGTAGTTCCTCTGCAACCTCAAGTCGCCACCAGTATTAGAGAGAATACGATATCATAGAACCTAGCATTCTCTTATGCTTCAATGACAGTTTTGATACAGAGCCTATCATCTGTAAGGTGTTCACTAGCAGCTCTGTGTTATTTCAGGAATTCATTATAGAGCCTTCACTCATGGTGATCTCTCGGATCCCTCTCTAGAATTCTCTTTTTTTCCATTATCCTCTCTCTTAGTTTTCTTGCCTAGGACTTTTATAACAAAATAACTAATTCCCTTGAATACTGGCCCCTTGTCTCTATAGAGAATGTTGTAGGTTTAATAACCGTTTTAAACCCAAGTTTCTGTCAATTTATTGTGCAACTGTTAAAACTTCTATTTCCCAATTATATATATATAATCTAATTTACCTGTTTATTTAAAAGTAAATAACACAAAATATCAAAAGTAATTAGAGGATGTTACAAAGGGAGGTAACGAGTTCGATTGTTTTGATCCCCTAGAGTCTTTATAATTGGGGTTGACTTTTATTAGTAAATGGTAAATTAAATCATAATTGAGATCCAACTTGAAAAAATGAAAATAAATCATTTTAAAACTATTAATCTATTTATTTGTTATTCCAAGTAAATAAGTTTTTGTGATATATTTATTATCGTACATTAAACTAATAAAATGGATTTTATGTGTAAAAGCATTTTTGTTTTTTTTCAATAGCACTTACATAATTTGATTAAACTCATTTAAAATACTTAGTTCTTAATTAATTATGTTGATATATATCTATGTATTTGAAAGAATATGTTTTTAATTTCATGGAAGAGGTTAATGAATAGTCTTTCTTTTTTAATATAATGGGTTTAAAGTTTTTTATTATTATTTTGAAAAGTTATTATTAATAGTGTTTGTTCATAACTTTATTGAGTTTCATTTAAAATTATTACCACTTTGGATGTGTGGAATAAAGATTGGTGGTTTGTACTAAAACATGATATGATATCAAAACATCTTTTTGAGAACAAAAATGTTATAATGCCAAGTAAGGAAGATAATCAAAGTGATGGCAACAAAGAGTGATATGTATATGTTCTACTTTAACATTTGTATTATGGATGTCTATAATTATTATGTTTATTTATAATTAACCAATTATGTTTTTTTCTTCATTTTATAATGTTGGATATGAAAAATTAACAACCATTTACAACCATCATGTTAAAAATATATCAAATTGTTTTCAAATTTCAAGTTAAGTGATAAATTATGATTAATTTTTAATTATGAAATGTGTATATAATTATTTTGCATAAAATGTNCAAACATTTTTTTTCAATAACACTTAGATAATTACAATTTTTTTATTATCAAAACAAGTCTTTTTTAATTAACTATATTGATAAATATACATTTATATGTTTGAAAGAATATATTTTTAATTCCATAAAAAGATAATAAATAACCATTTTTGCCATGGAATAGGTTTAAAGTTTTTATTCTTCTTTTACAAAAGTTATTATTAATAATCATAACTTTTTTAATCCATTTCTTTAATCTTATTATTATTATTATTAAAATATGTTTCTTTAAATTTTAAATATATTTTGCTAATTTTTTTTTTAACTTTTATTTTAGTTGTTATTAAAATAAGTTTTTTAAATTTTAAATTTATTTTTTTAAAGTTTTGTTTTTAATTAACTTTTACTTTTACTTTAGTTGTAGATATACCTTTTTATATTGGCTTTGCTATTCCACCTTCTGAATCAAGGGCTGCCCATAGGCTTTCCCCTTAGTGGATCCTAGCACTTCAATTTTTTTTTTAAGTTTTGTTTTTATTTAACTTTTGCTTTTACTTTAGTTGTAGATATACCTTTTTAAATTATTTTATACATGGCATTGCTATTCCACCTTGTGAACCCATAGGCCTTCCCCTAAGTGGATTCTAGCATTTTAATTTTTTTTATTAATTAATTAATTTAACTTTAACTTTTATTTTAAATATAGATATACCTTTTTAAATTATTTATACACGGCCTTGTTATTCCACCTTATGAATCAAGGATTGCCTATAGGCCTTCCCCTGAGTGGATCCTAGCACTTATAGGCCCCAACCACCACCTTGGGCTTGGTTGTGGATATAAATGTAATAAATTTCCTTTTTAGTTAAAATAACATACTAGATATCTTGCTTCAATAAAACCATTCATTTTCATTAAACAACATACTAAATAAATAGTATCCAAATAAAAATTTATATTTTTATTAACCTTTATTTAAATGAATTCCATTTATCAAACATGTGTTAACTATTTTTGACCACTTAGAATAATCAACTATAAAATAAGGCACATTTCTTTATACAAAAAATATATGTGCTTTACCAAACATTAATAGTTTGTGTTAGTGATATGGATCAATCATTCGACAAGCTTAAAAAATTCTTTAACATAAAAAACATATTTAACAAATATTATTCCTAAGGGTTATCTCAGTTGGTATTGAGCCACACATGAGATCTCTCCACCCACAGTAGAGGAGGTCATCGATTCAACTTTCTTGATCCCGTTGAGTCTCCATTTTTGGGGCTGATGCTTTACCATTCTTGAGTCTTGGTGAAGTACTTGGAAGGTTTCTTGTGTTTTATTCCATCGTGGTTTGATTCAATTCATAGGTTTAATTTAGTATGGTATTTGCAATTTTCAAGTCTAAGGTTATATAAGAGTGGATTGTAAATTTTCATGTATCTAACACAAACTATCATTTTGAAATTGAATGTCAAAGCATGATAATCAACCTTAAAAGTATTACTAAATGGTAAATTGAATGATAGTTGAGATCCAACCTTAAAGAATGAAAATAAATAGTTTTAAATGTATTAATGTATGGTAAATTGTTTAAATTTTTTTATTTTTACTTGTCATAATTTTAAAGTTCAATTTTTTTCTTTCTTATTTTTAAATGTAAATGTAAAATTGTTACCCCTCAAAATAAATTTATAAAAAAACTTATTGATAATAATAAATATTTTCATGATTTAATGTGCTTAATGTTATTCCGAGGAAGGGGTGATAATGAAACAACCATGTATGGTTACCATATAGAAGGAGCATTGACGACTACCACACCATGAGAGATGTGGAGACATGGGGTCCTAAATTCTAATTAGATATTGTAGTTGGTTAATGGGAGGATCAACATTTGATAAGGATTGTGTTGCCTATTTAAAGGCACGTTAATCACTATAAGTGAGTTTGCGTTTGAGCTTGTTCAAAGCCATGGTGATTATGATGAATATGTAGGGTGGGGTTGTGAATTGGTTTGAATATGGGTTGAAGGGGTTCTTAGCTAGTCTTTGCATCCTCAGTTTTACCTCTATTAATGTGTCCTCTATTTTTACTAGTGCTATTAGGGATGGGGTTATCTCCACATCCTCTATCTTACCTATTCTATGGCATTGCAGTGGAAACTTTGAGGAGCTTCATAGTTGGAACTAGAGTTGGTTTCTAGATTGGTAGGAGTGGATAGTACTAGTGGGGAGATTCTATGCTTTGCGGTGCAATAAATATTGAGCTTTGTAAGCGAGATTACAAGGATAGAGAGAAAAGGAAAGCAATTAGTGATGGATAAAGTGGCCGAGGGAAGTAGGGGCACCAAGATTTGTTGGGCCAAATCCGATTGAATTCTAGTTGAGAGGAAGGGACCACATCGATTAATTGAGTCCAAGAAGTAGGCCATGGATGTTACTCAACCACATGATAACAATTTTGCAGAAGAGGCTAAGGACGAAGCCGAGAAATTAGAGAAGAAAATCAAAACTAAGAGAGTTAGGGCTTTGACAAAGTAATTTGACGAGTAACTACTCCAGTGGATGTTGGACACGGGTTTTTCAAGGAGAAAAGAAATATATTTATACAAAATGGTGGAAATATATTGGTTCAACAAACGATTCATCGCAAAAATAACCGAGGAAAAGAGGAACTATAATAAAGTTATGAATAAATTAGAATTCATTTAAAATAAGTAAAATGATTTTATCAAGGCTAAATGGGGAATTAAAGAAGTGGCGGTGGAAGAAAATTTAGAGGATTAAAAGGTTGATTTCTCTCAACCCAATACTCACATTACTTATATCTTAGTATATTATAATTTTGAGGAGGATCATCAACCATGTTTAATATTGGATCCTTTATTTTTGAGTCTATATTTACAACTATGATGTTAAGAGGGATTTATATTGGACCTATAGCTCAATATTGTTAGGCTTTAAGAACATCATGGTCTATAAGACAATCATCAATTTTGGTATGTATATTTTTTGATACTTGTATATAATGAATGCATTAGTAGATATATATGCTTTGTTATTTTGAAGCATTAAAGGCCAAACTTGGATATGTATCTAGAAAAGCTTAGACATTTTCTCAAAGACCAACATCTCCTATTTGTTTTGATGCAACATATTTTTGTATATTTTGTTAAACATAAACTAAAATAAGATTGTATAAAAAGTTGAGCACACTAATCCTTTACAAAAGGTTAAACATCATTAAAATTCTAACTGAGATTAACAGAGTCCATTCCATATATTTTTATGTTGTATACAAAAAGTTCCCAACAATTTTTTTGTTTACTTCTATTGCATGGGTGTTATAAAGCCTAACAAATTGCTTATAAAACATAGAACACACATACATAACTAAAGGGGTTGCAGAGGATTGCCTCTAAATCCTATCCTTGCCTATTCATTTTCCCTCAGTCTAGATGAATTACTTTAACTTCATCCATGGACCTGGCTTCCTTTGAGGGAGACGCTTGATAGTGACTACAGTGGTTTGTTTTGACCAATTTCTATAGGTCCTTTCCGACTCCATTCATCAATGCAATTTTCTCACACATATTGGCATCCAGATAATCAATTCTAGACTCCAGACAAGCTGTACTATTTTCATTGTACCACAACTCCTTAGTCAGGGTTGTTATCTTTTGGTGGATTCCCCCAACCCATGAAACTTGCGAAGATTTCATGCCAAGAAGGAATGACTCCTTTGTCCGTTACAAAAGAGTGAGAGAGCTCCAATATACAGATGAATTCC
Source organism: Pseudotsuga menziesii (assembly GCA_001517045.1). Classification (NCBI taxonomy): domain Eukaryota; kingdom Viridiplantae; phylum Streptophyta; class Pinopsida; order Pinales; family Pinaceae; genus Pseudotsuga; species Pseudotsuga menziesii. The sequence goes on from LPNX011057106.1 coordinate 381,657, forward strand.
CTCATTTTTTAACACATGAGAATAATGAATTCCCAAAATATCTAAGTACGACAGGAGAATATTCTATGAAACCCCAAGAGAATGCATCATATACTCTTCCTACTCCCCCAGAGGAGAATTCTCTCTCAAAGGAAATGGATTTCTCCTCTTAGATATTGCAAATAAAATTATGTTTAGGCCTCAACAAAGTTTTTCCTCCTCAAATTGATCCTCAAATTGTTGCTTCCCCCAATCCGCTTGCATACTCCAACTATTATCAATCAACCTCCCCTTGAAATATCCCATTTTAATCGCAGAATACTTTTCAGTTGTGTGATATTGAACACGTCGAGAGGAGGGAAGGAGTTCCCTTGTAGTGGATTTAATTCCACAATTAATTCAAAATCCCAGGTCATTAAATTAAGAGCATACATGTCTTGTTTACAGGCCGCCACCTATCCTCTGTAGGAGTGAGGAATAAATTCTAAAGTATAGAGGGGGGTTCCAAATTACTCCCCTCCTAATTCTCTTACTCACATGATTTACCATGCCCTTTCCTTGGATTTTCCTTGAGATAACAACCCCATTGCTTATTTTTAACATGGAATCCATTTCCTAGTCAAGAGTTGGGAATCAAGGACTATCATGCCTTGATCTAGCTTGGTTCCTTGGTTTTCCTGACCATCAACAAACCTATTATTTTATCGCTTAATGTGATAAAAGGAGTTCGATCTTGGATTGATGAGAAAGTTGTGAATTCTCTTCTGCACTCTTCCCCACTTGCAGGGATTGGCCTCGAAGGAATGATACATTTTATGGATCACAATTCTAGAGTTGCCAAAGATGAGGATTGTTAAAATATTTAGCTGAGTAAAAGTTTGCATGCCTTGCAATAAGGCCAACCGTTCTTCCTGATTATTTACTTTACTTTCCAGTCGCCATGCAAACTATTTCACTATATTTTGTTTAGGGTCCATTATAACCCCTCCCACTCTTGCCACCATATAAAATATTTTTGTATATTAATAGAGAAATAATCCCTAATTTACAAAAAAATACATGTCGTTATCACTATATAAAATTGGAGGAATAAACCCTAGATGGGGTGTCACCAAGTGCATAATGTTTAAGGAAATGGAGCCTTGCTAGGAGGCTATGTAGCAGCTCCATCCCCTAGGTGATTTATTAGTTGATGTTTCTTAACCCTTCGAGGATCAGCTTTCGGAATTTAGCATATATCCTGTGATCATTATGGAGCCAACGACAATTCTCCCATACTATGCAGACATGAGGGTCTTCAATTAGTTTCAGCTATCCTCATTGGATATTTCAATTTAGTTTCACTCGAACAAGATGCCTCATTTAATGCAAGGGAAGGATGATTTATATCTCTTACATGGAAGGTCTATGTTATTCCATCCACCTACTTCTCTTGTCATCCTCGTGCACTCTTACACCCACATATCTCAGGTTATCTACACTGTTTTTTTTGGAAATTCATTATTCCTCAACTACATCTTCAGGGTTTGTCACATCATGCTCATGGTGTTTGTTACAAGTCCATTCACAATTTTGGAAATTAATTAGAGCTTGAAATGTCTTCTCTCTCTGATTCCTCAACAATGTTGGTGATTATCTTCGAGCATGGTGCTTCTCTCACATGCAGAATGCGCAAGCCTGCCGGGGTTTTTGAATTGAGTGGTTTGATGGGGATGGTAAATCCTTGGGCTATGGTGATCACATGGAGCCTCTTTTCTTGGCCCTCGAGAATTATATAAACCATGAATGTAATGCCACTTCCATGCATTTCCAAAATGGCGGTTGTGATGCTTCTCTAAGGAATCAGTCCTCAAACTCGGGTTTTGTTGGCCTTAATGTCAACGATGTTTTAGATCAATCTTTATTTGACTTGGTATTTGAAAATCACAAGAGTACATAGATCTACAGTTTCAAATGGAGCTCCTAGATAAAACAATTTTGATGCTCATCTCCCTACTATCGAGCCCATACTATAGCTTTCGTACTTTTGTCCTATAGGATTAAGATGAAGTTCTTCTTCATGAATCCTTTCTTATAACATGAACAAGTCCAATTTCTCTCAAGTGGATGATATCCAACAATCTCATTAGTTCTATTTTTTTCATAGAATCTCGTGTTATTGGTTTAGTCTGGATTTCTAGTTCAGTTAGGTCTTTAGAGAATAGTTTTTGTTAGCTTTTATGGTTGTCTTTCGAAAGCCCAATTTTGGCCAATGTCTATACTGTAGTAATTTTGCTAGTTTAGTTGTTACAACAGGTTCTCAACTTGCTCATAGTGGGAAGGATTCGGGCCTCCTCTAAAACTATGTACACTTTATTCTCTTTGATGAAACATAATGTTTTACTTACAAAAAAAATTGGAGGAATAAATATTTTTGTTATATTTAAATATAATAGTTTTTATTATATAAAAAATAATCAATAGGTAGTGAACTCTGGTGATCAATAAGAATCCTATGGTAGAGCCTTTAAGGCTCTTTCTAGGCTACTGGCATAGGGGTTTACAACCCATACCCATACCCTATGCCCCATCAGGCATGCACCATGGCACCCATGCACCATACCCAGCGGGCTTTCCATCCATACCCCGTTCCAGATGAGGAATGCACCATACCCCATCGCATTGATCATCCAACAAGTCGGAACCTGGGGGATGGCTCCTACCATTGGCAACCATCTCCATTCCATCACATGAACCATCTCACTCCCGTTCAATTTTTTCCACCACCACCCCGCCCCATGCACGTCCCATCTTCAAGCTGTCCATCAACCTACCGCCACCCTCCTCCATCATTGCAGATTTCTGAATATCGATGGTAAGCTCCTCCACCTCCATCGTCCCTATTCACATTTCTCTCTCCATCCGCTGAGAACTTAGTCCCTTGATACATGTCTTCCTTCTGCCTCCAACTAGTCTGGGTTTTCTTGAAGACCTATGTGGAGTCCAACCCACAATACTCTAGCGTCAACCTTACAGGTATTTCATTGCTGCTTGTATTTTTTATTTTATTCGTTTTGATCGATTTGCATAGCTATTTAGGGAAAGATATAATTGGTGTTAGAGATTTATGGTGGTTTTCCTTAGAGCTTGGTGTTTTGATGTTACTGTAAACTCATGTCTAGTTGTAGCTCTGGATGAAACGAAATATCTAGTTCTAATAATTTGTAATGACACTTTGAATATGCAATATACGGTTTTATTCTTCTCTTTCTTGTTATGGTTTCATCTCTTGCGGGATTTGTGGATATTTGAATGGATGCGTATTAGTGTCTATATCATTGAGATCCCTAAGAGTGTCAATATTTTATTCAAAGTGATGAACCCCTGTATACAAAGTGACGAACTCATGTGTAGTGTTAGAAATGCACACTTTTGCAGAATCTTGTAGCAATTTGTGTGTTAGAAATAATGTTTGTAGAATCTTGTAGGTAAACACTTTTGTAAAAATATGTAGGAGTGTTGTATGAGTGTAAAATAGTTTTTATGAGTAGTGGAAGGCGAATGCTCTTCCTTATTGCTGTGAAAACCCTACTTTTCATATTGGATTTTACTGGTCTGTATGTATCAAGCAAAATGACTATTATAACTCTTCTTTAATATTGTTGATATGGGTGGCATCAGGTAAAGTTTTATGAAATGGGATCTTATGGTGAACTATTTTATTATAAAGACATATACTGCATCTTCTTTATACAAAATGTCAAAATTTTACTCATAAAATTATATGATAGTAGAAAAACAAAACATCCTAGAACAATATCAAATTACTGGATTCTGTTCACTTTATACATGTTACAGTCTGCAAGGAAATACTGTGCAACCCTAACAACAAGAATAGGCAAAAATATTGAAGATCTTACCTAATAGAATTGACTGCACACTGTTGAGAAGCATTATCAATGCATGTAAGGTTTCTAGCCCAAAGAGCTTCAATATGGGCGATGAAAACATATAAATGAGGCTTCAGCCCAATGCCGTAACAAGAAGAATAATCCATGATCTCTGCATATACACTCCTAGCATGTGTATCTTCCCCACTTCGAAGGCCTGACCACATAATGTCTCTAGTGCACTGCCCATTCCAAGCTGCAATTCAATTCAAATTCAAATTCAAATTCTACAAACAAGCTAAACTAAAAAAAACAAAAAAACTACAAATAGAGAATGGTTTTTTGTTGGCTCGCCATAACTTCTAAGGCCAACCCAGCTATAACCGAGTTCTCGATAGCCACTGCATCTAGTTCAATGGTACCCAAATTCCCAGCAAAGGCCTGATAACTCCCAATAGATACTGTTGAAAATCACAAGGCCAAATAGCCCACATTCTTTTGGATTCTATCCAGCTTTCTTGATCCAGTTGCTTGGGATTCATTATTAAATGGGCATATAGAGAAAGATCATTTGGTATTCTCTGAATCAAAGGCCCGTCCCTTATCTCTCTGCTATCTTCATGCTCTTGATATTCTACGCATACATTTGGAAGGAGGATAATAGTGGGACGTTCCTCAACCAACCATGCGAGAGAATGGTCCATAAATATTAAATCTTACATTTTTAATTATCATTATTTAAATGTGTTTTATATATTTGTATGGATTTATTTTAATTGGGGATCTACCAAGATTGGAGACGGATGAAATCAATTATGGTGTAAATCTTATTTACAATGTAAACATTGAAAATATGTCTACAACTCAAAGGATTTGATCCATTTCATGGTTGATAGCTTTGCTAGGTATGGATTTAAGAATGGCTACACCAAATTATTTTCAATGTTGTTTGTATAGGGATTTGAAGAATGGCCAAGTGGGAGACTATCAATGAGTTGGATGTCGAATACCTAGAGGATATGATGGAATTTTCAACAGAAGAATTGACATGGAAATATGTTTAAGGGGACCAAGTCCCAGTTATTCCATATTGTTGACTTTAGGACTTTATAAGTGGGGAGAAATTGAGGGAAGGTGCACCTACTCAATTTGTTGTTAAAACTAGAAGAAGTATAAAAGAGTAGGATACTAAAGAAACTAACTTTGGAACATATCTAGAGTATGCTATGTGAGTCTCTATATATTTTTTCCAATATATGTAGAAGATTTTTATTTAAAGTTCAATATGTCAAATATGCATAAATATTTTATCTAATTTGTTATAAATTTTTCATGTCTAGTTATTGGTGTGAATATGGTCCGCAATCCGCACAGACAATTACTATGAATGCGGTAGAACAACCAAAGAAAAAATGCCATCCACCTAAAAATATTAAAGTTGGTTGCCAATGTCACTTCATTGTGCGATGAATTTATCTTAGAACAAATGAAGTTGTTATAATATATACCACATGCAGGAATATTGATAAATACAATATTTCCTGTCATGGAAATGATGCAATAGGAAGGACTCAAGAATTCAATTACGCACCACATTTAACTGAGGATATACGGGCTAGTGTCCAAGATTTGATTCAAAAGGTTTTAATGTTACAATGATATGGAACCAGCTCATCTCTGATGTGAACCATAGATTTGGTGATTTGTTGAGAGGGGTATCTCGAGATGCATTTATCACAAGACAAGATATCTTAAATATTTACAATGATATGAAAATGCTAGATTATGTGAAGGATGAAAGTGATCCAAAGAGTGGAATGTTGGTTCAATGAGTGCCCCGAAAGATTTTTTTTTTCTACCAAAAACAACGTGTTGTTCAAAACATACCTTTTATCATAGGCATACAAACAAGGTGGGTGCGGTCAATGATGGTTAAACACGCACACAACGATATCATATCAATGGACTCCACCTTCATCACAAATAAGTAGGGGGTGAGTAAATATTTATCATAAATTCTATTCATTTCATTACGTGTATTATATATACTTATGATCATGTATTGTTTGTAATGTAGTATCAACTCTACACTTTAATCGTTTTCGACGAAAATCCCAATGGGATTCTAGTAGCTTGGGTTATTTCATCACGTAATAATATAAAATGATATTTGTAGATGGATGTTGTCATTATTTGCAATCAGAATAAAATAACGTCTTGATTGGCATGTCCAAGCTTTCATCACAGATGTTGATGCTGCTGAAATTGGGGCATTAAGGTGATGTGTTTATTTTTCTAAAGAGATATGAAACAATGATGTTTACGTATATCATATTTTAACGTTACATTATTTCAGGACTTGCACCAATTGTATGATATTATTATGTGTATGGCATGTCCGTCAAACATGGTTGAAGAATGTTGGAAACAAAGTCAAAGGAAGGGTAAACAAAATCCACATCTTCCGTACCTTAGGAGAAATTATGCACTCATGTCAAGATGATGGATCTGTACAACATGTAGTTGTAAGGTTTCTTGATGAATTCAATGAACATAAGAGGTTTCTAGACTATTTTAGAACCACTTGGTTAGCCAACGATAAAATATGTAAGTTTTTTTGAAGTTGATTTTTATGACTATATTCTACGATGTCATAATTTTATTTATTACTTCATATCTAATGTATACATTTTTTTTCCATATATGTGGGAAAAAGCGTATAGAAATTTTCCACATTTCAATCAAGACACAAATAATGCAATTGAATCTTACCATGGGTATATAAAACAAAGGTACCTAAGTGAGAAGAAAAATGCATGCCGTAGACGAGTTGATTGTCTAGTCTATGTGTTGTTGACTATGGTTGAACTATATTACATCCATATGCAAGGTTTAAAATAGGTTGGGTTTGTGCGATGTAGAAAATTTAGGAAACAATTGAATGCTTCTAAGTGTAGAGCAAACCAAATTCCAAATGAAGATTGTGTGTTTGTTAATAAAAGTAACAATGGATATCAGGTTCGTAGACAAAATAAAGATAGTCGTGACACTTGGTATAATGCCATCTATAAAGGGTCAACTCTAAATTTCTATAATTGTAATTGGACGTAAATGGAAATGTTTGTAAACATGTGTTGAAAGTTGAGATGCTAGTGAGTAACACTATTTTAAGAGATAATACATTGTCAAATGTCTCTAATTCTATTGCCGAAAGGCCTAGAATTTTAGCTGATTTAAATGAAACATCTGTAAGGAGATTATAATTTGAAAAATACCTTCCATTCTGCTTTAATTCTCCCCCCAATATCAATTGTCACATTGAAAAAAATTGATGATATAGAGAATTTCTCACATCAGGTTGAATCAACCATCGTAACATCATATAGTGCCTTACTTGAGGATGAGGAAATGAAATTTGTTATTTCATCATTTCATAAAAAAATGAGGGGCTTATCATCCATAGTGCCTACTAATTTGGAGCAGGCATATGCACTGAAGAACCTGGCAGCCAATGCACACCAAGAGTACAATACAATGTTTTCCAGTACTATAACTCCATCCAAGATCACTACCAAGAGACGATGTAGTTTATTTGAGTCTAATCAATAAAAAGAATAAATCTGGCCGTGATTTAAAATCAAGAAGAGATAAACCAGAATTTGAAAAGGTTGGATGAATTCATGCACAAAAAAGAAGAATGAATGAACAGTTGGAATCAACTTCTCGACAACAAAGAGATCTGGAGCATGCACGTGATGTGCAACATTATGTTCTACACACTACAGGTATTTAAATTTGATAGTTTGTATTGCCTTACATGAGATACAATATATATACTTATTTTCAATGCAATTGAAAAATGTTAATTTTTTATTGTTATAGTTGAAGGATCCACATCTAGCAATGTTAAAGGTTGCAGGGTTCGATTATTTAATGATAATATTGTCGAGAGCAAGCTTATGCTTCCAAATGGAGGTAAAACAATGGTTCCTAAAAAATTCATGATTGTCCCACATTATATGTGAACTGATCATCTTAGACTCATGGTTAAATAACATCAAACGAGTTTAAAATATGACGCAGGTACTTTTTCTAATCATCTAGACATACCAACAAATTTAGAGATTCCAACCTTTTAGTTAATTCCATACTTGAACATATGTTCTCTTCTCAAGGTAAATTACTTTGAAGTATTTGATATTAGAAAATATTTTGTTGGGATTAAGTTATATTATCATCCTTAATTGGCTAAAATTGCAATTTTAACGTGTTTCACCTAGATATGGTATATTTGTGGATAACATGTGACTTAGGATGAATACTTGAGCTAAAATAGTTTAATAGGTTTCCATTCTGTCAACTTGTTTTATTCTTCCAATAGTTTTAAATACCATCAATATATATATATATTGATGGTATTTAAAACTATTGGAAGAATAAAACAAGTTGACAGAATGGAAACCTAATAAACTATCACGACTAACTTGTTCCCATTTTCTATAGTTGGAGCATGCATTTCCTAAACAATTCATACATACATTCAAGGATGGGAAGTTTGTAACCTGCCCCGTTCTGCATTCAGTTGGTTTAATGAATTAAGTAGCTTCACTTATTCACCCATTTTTTATGGAGCAACCAAATGTACCAAGCCAACATATTTGCTCAACTTCCTATTCAAACTATTCTTCAACTACCAGATTTCAATAGGAAACATTAGGCACACTTTACCTCACATGTCGTATAAGCAACCTTAACCTTATTCTATTGTACAGATTTCTATCTAGATTACTTCTCTGTAATTGTAATTATATTGACAAAGTTGTCTTCTACCATTAATAAGATTTCGGTTTGCAATGAGTTATATTCAGAAATATATATTCAACAATCTTCTTCCATTGCTCATATTTTTTTATCTAGATTACTTTTATGTAGTTATATTGAGGAAGTTGTCTTCTTCCATTGACAAGATTTTTGTCGAAAATTTGTTATATTCAAAAATATATATTACATCCTTTAACCATATGCCTCTCTAAAATACTTCTCTATAATTATATTGAAGCATAGATTGGTTTATTATTGCACATGTGATAATAAACAACTTCTTAAAAAATTTACTGGATTTGGGATTTGGTTACAAATATGACGGGGAAAACATTTATGATGACACTATCTAATATAATCAATCTTGTGTATAGGTTTCCACAACAAAATATTATTTAGAAATTTAGAAGAAAGACAAGTTAGATTCTACGAATTGGTTATTTTTTATGCACAAGTTTAAGCAAGTTTACTAAAATATGCACAGTAGCAATATTTAATATTTAAGTGAAAATATATTTTAATTATTTTTTTATCAAAATTTGAAAAGTTATTTAAATACATAATTATAAATATTCATTGCATTTAAAATTTCATGGATATTTTCATACAATGATGAGGGAATCTATTATTATTATTATATTAAAATAATTTTTATAGCCAACTAAAATTCTCTATTTTATTTAAAAAATAAGATGACTTCAAAACGAAATTAAAAACAAATTATTATATTAAAATAAATTTTTTATTAGATTGAAAGTCTCTCTATTTTTTTCTTAAAATAAGACAACTTAAAAAAATTTGAAAGTTCTATTTTTATTTGCCAATAATAGAATAAAATTTCAATCTTTGCTAAGCAAAGTTTTATTATGGTTGTTCAATAAAAATCGAATTTTCAGTTCTGCATTTCTGCAACCCACAATGCAGATTGTGGAAATCAGAAACCAAAATAAACCAATAAAATATTACACCTCTGCGATTCCGCAACTCGCAATGCAGATTGCAGATTGGAGAAACAATAAACTGTTTAAGTTGAAATTTTCACTTTCGCAATTTTGCAACCCTCAATGCGGATTACTAAAACCAAAATCAAAATTTTCAAATATTACTTCCACAATTTTTTTTTCTTCGCTTTTCCTCATTTTAATCTTAGCCGTTGATTTCTTTTAAATCTATGATCCATAACCGACTAATACCTTAATATTAACACCTAACCTATTATACCATAGCCCACTAATCCCCTAATCATGAACCCCCTAACCCTAAGAAATAGTTCTCTAAATCCCTAAACCCCCTAGACCTTGTACCCTAAGGCCTTAGCTTGTAATCTCTAATCAGTCAACCTTTAAACGCCTTAACCACTAAGCCTTTAGTCCTTGACCCCTTGACCCTTAATAATTTAATCCCTAATCCTTAATCCATAATTAAATTGTAAATAACCTAATCCTTAAAGCCTCTATCCCCTTAAACCTCAATACCTTAACAAATTAGCCCCTTAATCACTTAACCCTTATTCCTTAAATTGTTAACCCTCGACCCTTAACCCCTAACAACTAAAAACCTAAGAACTCAACCCTCTAGCCCATAAATCACACGAGTGCTATTATTTTAACCAACTAACCCTAAATGCTTAAACTTCTACGTCCTTAACCCTTATCCCTTCAACCCCCTGACTCCCAATCCCCTAATACCTAACCCCTTAACCCTTATCCCCTTAACTACTAATCCCTAATCCTATAACCCCTAAACCCCCAAACCTTAAATTCTTAACACCCAAACTATTAAACCATAACCACTTAACCTTGAATCCCCTAATCAATAAACCCCATGACACCTAAATTCCTTAAACCTAAATCCTCTAACGCCTAACCCTTAATCCCTTAACCTGTAATTCCTCAACCATTAAACTTCCTACCCCCTATTCCCATAAACACTAACATGTAGACCTTTAATCCCTTAAAATCTAATCCCTAATCACTAGATAAACCATAAATACATTAATTCATAAATTCTCTATCAACTTAAACCCCAAGGTCTTAAATCCCTGACACATAAACCCCAACCCAGTAATCCGTGAACCTTAAATTGCTAAGAACTTAAACCTCTAACCGTAAATCAGCTAACCCCTAGTCCTTTAACCCCCTATCCCTCAACCTTATTGATTGACCTTCCTAACCTCTGATCCTTTAATCACTAACCCCTTCACCGATAACACCTTAACTGCTTAAACAATAAGCCCCTAAAATCTATTGTGCCAACAACATGCACTAAAATGTTTAAATAATAGGAATTACGAGCTAAGGGCTTAGGGGTTAGTTTTAAGGGTGTTTAGAGGTTAATGGATTTTGGGTTTTAGGGCTTAGGGGTAGGGGGTTTATGGATTAGGGGATTTATAATTTATGAGATTAGGGGCTTATTGTTTAAGCAATTAAGGTGTTATGGGTGAAAGGGTTAGGGATTAGAGGATTAGAGGTTAGGAAGGTCAATAGATCAGGGTTGAGGGATAAGAGGTTAAGGGACTAGGGGTTAACAGATTTACAGGTTAGAGGGTTAAGTGCTTAACAATTTAAAGTTCACGGATTACTGGGTTAGGATTTATGTGTCAGGTGTTTAAGGCCTTGGGATTTAAGTTGATATAAATTTTATAAATTAAGGGATTTATGGGTAAATTAGTGATTAGGGATTAGAGGCTTAGGGATTAAAGTTCTACATATTAGTGCTCATGGGAATAGGGGGTAGGAACTTTAAAGGTTAAGAAGGGATCAAGGGTTAGGGGTTAGAGGGTTTAGGGTTAAGGACTTTAGGTATAGGGTGTTTATTGATTATGGGATTCAGGGTTAAGTGGTTATGGTTTAATAGTTTGGGTTAAGAAGATGCAATATATGTCATTATAATAAAATAGTTCACCATAATATCACCTTTCAGAAATTTTTTCCTGATGCCACCCATATCAACAATATTAAAGAAGAGTTATAATATTCATTTTGCTCGATAGATACATACTAGTTAAATCCAATAAGAAAAGTAGGGTTTTTCACAGCAATAAGGAAGAGCATTCGCCTTCCACTACTCATAAAAAATATTTTACACTCATGCAAATACTTCTACATATTTTTACAAATGTGTTTACCTACAAGATTCTACAAAACGCTATTTCTAGCACACAAATTGCTACAAGATTATGCAAAAGTGTGCATTTCTAACACTACACATGTGTTCATCACTTTTCATACAGGGGTTCATCACTTGGAATAAAATATTGACACTCTTAGGGTTCTCAATGATATAGACACTAATTAACAACCATTCAAAGATCCACAAATCCCACAAGAGATGAAAGCCATAATAAGAAAGAGAAGAATAAAACCATATATTCCATATTCAAAGTGTCATTACAAATTATTAGAACTGGATATTTTATTTCATCTAGAGCCACAACTAGAGATGAGTTTATAGTAACAACAAAACACAAATATTCAAGGACAACCACCATAAATCTCTAACACCAATTATATCTTTCCCTAAATAGATCCGCAAATCGATCAAAACGAATAAAACAACAAATACAAGAAACAATGAAATACCTGTAAGGTTGACGTTGGATTATTATGGGATGGACTGCACACAACTATTCGAGGAAACCTAGACGAGTTGGAGGTAGAAGGAAGACTTGGACCAAGGATAGGGCGCTCAGCAGATGGAGAGCCAAATGTGAACATGGGCGATGGAGGTGGAGGAGTTTACCATCAATATTCCAAAATCTACATTGATGGAGGAGGGTAGCGTCAGGTTGATGGCCATCTTGGAGATGGGACATGTATAGGGTGGGGTGGTGACAGGAAAAACTAAACGAGAGTGGGACCGTTTGCGTGATAGAACAAATATGTGTGCCACCGGCAGGAGCTGACCCCCTGGTTCTGACTTGCCAAATGATCAATGCGATGGGGTATGGATGGTAAGCCTGTAGGATGTTCACTGGATGGGTATGGTCCATTGGCACCATGGTGCATGTGGTATGGGTATGGGCAATAAGCCCCCGTACGGGTAGCCTGACAGGATCCTTAAAGGCTCTGTCACAGGATGCTTATTGATCGCCCTTTTTGAGAAGCTCACCTTTATTTGTACTCAATTTTTATTTATTTCTAGTCACATCAATGTAGTGTTTTTAATTAATTTTATTTTTGAACAACTTTTCAATTTAATTTAACCATGGTTTACATGGATTGTATTGTAAAAGGTAAGTTGCTAACATACCTTCCCCACAAAATGACAAACTCACAATATTTTATTATATCTCTTAGGAGGCCTATTTTATACCTCAAAATATATTTAATTTGGAAATGCTTCACATAGTGAATGATGCTTATCAATGTCTTAATGAAAATATCAACGAGAGTTGTGAAAATGAGGGGTTGGCATCAACCGAGGTAATGAATGATGGTAGTAAATATAAGAAGCTAATCGAAGATGTCAAACTTATACCATTATACTTAGGTCGTATTGATTTCACAAAACTATCAACAACCGTGAAGTTATACAATCTTAAAGTGAAGAACAGATGGTCTGATTCAAGTTTTGGACAAATGTTAAAGTTGCAAAAAGAGATGTTTCCTAAAGAGAATACACTTCCATATTCTGCATATGCTGCAAAAAGTTCATAAAATCATTAGGATTACACTATGATATGACACATGCATGTCCAAATTATTGTGTTTTATATCAAGGAAATTATGAAAGTAAAGATGAATGCCCAACGTGTAGAAAACATCGATGGAAGGTGGATGCTCAATCTTAAAAGGCACGTAAAGGTGTTCCTTCTAAGGTGCTAAAGTATTTCCACATAACACCAAGGTTGAAAATAATGTATAGGTATGATTTTTAATGCTTTGATTTAATTCAAGTTTTCCCTTTCTTGCATTATCTTTTGTGTTTTTTACAGTGAATGGTATGATAATATAAATTTTATAAATGAAAAGTTTTTTTCATAGCTCTCCAGAGGTGTCACAAAAAATGAGGTGGCATAATGACAATGCAAGTAATGATGGTCAGATGCACCACCCTGTTGATAGCCTAGCATGGAAAACTATTGACGACAGATGACCCGAGTTTTCCAATGAACCCCATAATGTACGAATTACAATGGCAGTATATGGATTTAATCCTTTTGGAGACTTGATAAGTACATACAGTGTCGGCCTGTAGTGTTAGTTACATATAACCTTCCATCATGGTTATGCGCAAAAATGAATTTTGTTTTCTAACATTGTTAATACCTAGTCCGAAACAATTAGGAAATGGCATTGATGTTTATTTGGAACATTTGGTGGATGAACTAAAGGAATTATGGGACTAGGGGGGTATGGACATATGATGCTTATAGTAAGACTTGCTTTAACATGAAGGAGATTCTAATGTGGGTAATCCATGACTTCCCTTCTATGGAAATATGGTTGTTGCATGACTAAAGGCTATAATGTATGTCCCATATGTGGAAAGAACACCAAATCACATTACCTTAGTTATAGCAAGAAGTGTGTTTACATGGGACATAGGATATTTCTTCCACAAAATCATAAGTTTCGTTCAGAAAAGGGACCATTTAAAGGGAAGGAGGAGCACTGTTATGCCCCTCCAGTCGTAAAAGTCTCAAATATTTTTATTGAAACAAAGGGAAAAGAGGCAATTTGGGGGAAAAATGAATCAAACAAAAGGGAAAGCAATGAGGAAAAAGGTGACATAAGTAATGTTGTGGTGTGGAAGAAATCGTCAATTATATTCAATCTGCTATATTGGGAGGTATGTAGATCCATCAACATTGCCTAATTATTAAACATCACATGCTTATATGATCTCAATGTGTTTATGTCTTGGTTGAATTCATTGTTTATGTTTACCTCTAGTTAATATTCTTCTGATATTTTTAGGTGTTTGTAGGCAGAAACTCATGATACGTCACAATTTAGATGTAATGCATGTGGAGAAGAATATATGTGAAATCATATTTGGTACTCTTCTGGACATAAATGGAAAGTGCAAAGATGGAAAAAAATCATGTGATGATTTGAAAGAATTGGGATTGAGGAAATTTCCATGTCCAGAAGTCAAGGGATCAAAGATATTCCTTCCAATTGCACCACATACTCTTTCAAAGAAAGAGAAAGATGGTCTATGCCGTGTTATTTTCATGTTAAAAGTTCCAGATGGTTATAGCTTGATCCAGATTTATGCGTGAACGAAATGAAAGAACATATACAGAATCATAATAACAGACATTTTGCAAAGATAACAAAGATACAGTAAACAGATATTCTATTAAATGGAGGAAATAGAACAGACTGTAATACAATTGCTAGAATGGTGGTAGCTATCTCTGAGAAGAGATGTGGCTACTACGCTCATTCATTCCAAGCTGAATACAAAATGAGGCCAAAGGAGCCTATTTATAATAAGAATGAGGTGAGAACCCCAAAAGTCTGAAACGTAACCCTAGAAGATGAACCGTCATAAAGTTTGCGGCCCCACAGTGGTAAGTTGAACAGTCAACTTCCCGGGGTCATAACGTTTGCATACGATCTCCGATTTGGGCGTTCGATAGCTCGTTGGAAAGGTATGTCTAATATTTACAACTTTTGGTCAACCAAATGGATGCTAATGGCAACCATTTGGCCCCAAATCTCCAAAAAACATCGTTTAAGGCCTCAAAACGGCCCCGAAAGTTTAGGACCTGAAAAACTGTAGAAAAATAACTAGGAAACTGCCACAATGGACAATTGTTTTGAGCCAGTGGAATAGGTGGGTGGCCATTGATCTCCATCTGGATCAATCCTCCCTCCTTAGGAAGCAATGGTATCCATTGAGTCGAATCCCGTATCATATTTCGAACTGTGTGTTGAGTTGATCTCCTGGTACGACATTTGTTGAAGTGAAGAGGCTGCTTTTCTTCGGCATCCTGAGAGGGCTATAGTTGTTGTCTGGATGATTTGTTTCTGGATGAGAACCTTGAATGCGTGGCCTTGCATCGTAGAGGTACTCGGATAGATGAGGAAACAATGGCTCTGTCTTCGTCTTGTGTCTGATGAGCAGAGACACCCTGTGCAGAGGGTGTGGAGGTCTCTGTGATCTTATGTTCTCCTTCAGATGCAATTGTGAAGAGGAATAATTTTTTGGTGTGGGAGCTTATCTTCCTACCCTGTGAGACTTTGTTAGGTGCAACTATCTCTGGGATCCGGTAGAGTTGTCCTCCCAAAGTGACAATGGAACTGCGAGGCTGTGACTCATATACAGCATGACGCTTCCACATATATGGTTGTCCTAAAAGAACATCACAGACTTCAAGTGGGGCCACATCACACAATACCTCATCTTTGAAAGGATTGATGCCATATGGTAGGAGGAATTGTTGAGTAATGCGGATACCTCGTCCTTGGCTTAGCCAACCGATGCTGTAAGGTTGTGGGTGTGGTGTTGTCGGAAGCTCCAATCTCTTGACGACTTCTGCTGAGATCAGGTTCTTTTGGCTACTGTTGTCAACAACAAAATGTAGAGGCATTCCCTTCACCCACATCTGCGAGTGGAATAGGCGCTCCTTTGCCTCTGACTCTTCAGGATCCTCTAGTTGAATCTGTGCGGTAGCAACAGTGGCAGTGAGGTCTACATCAATGATCTGCCTCCCATTGTGTGCGGCTGTGGTATTAGGTTCAGAATCAGAATCAGGATCTAATTCTGAAGATTTGATCTCGGCCACTAATGACTACTTTGAGCGACATTCATCAGTGTTGTGCCAAGGGCTTTTATGAAATTTGCACCACTTACCAGTGTCCTTTTTTGTCTTTCGATATCCCTTCTTTGCTTGTGGCGGGGACTGGTTGTCGTTTTCTTTTGCTGTGTTTTGCGGGCCAGGGTTTCCCTTGCCTTGCTTCTACGGTGGGTGCGTAGGTCCAGAGTCTCGCTTGTTCTTTTGTCAAAATTTCTCCTCAATTTTGACAGCATACCTATAGGCGGATCCAAGTGAAGAGATGTCGAGGAAGTCCATCTCAGTTCGGATGTACCGATGTAGACCACTGCAATATTTCAGGATTAGGTGCCGCTCGGAGTCTTTGATACTCATCTTTGTCCGCAAGGTATGAAATTTTTTGGTGTACTCTGACACCATCTGGTCCCTTTCTAGACGCAGAATGGTCCATTTTGTGTACTGGTCATCATAGTTTCCCACAGGGTAATACTATTCCCTGACGACATCTATGAAAGAGGCCCAAGTGGGATTTGTTTCAAACATTCCAGACTTGTCTGATGAGTTTTTCTCACAATAAGTACCCCACCAATTTTGGACATGGGGGATTGCCTTAAGGAGTGCAAAGGTGATCTTTTCTCTGTTGAAAAAATTGTGGACAGAAAAATACCCTTCTAGAACATTCAACCAATTATCCAGGGCATCTGCATCAATATTTCCTTCAAATAAGGAATATCAAAGTTAACTCGTACCTTAAAGGGAGTTGCATCCCCGAACCAATTGCTCGTTGAAGATGCGCTTGCCATTGCCGGCATTCGCTGAAGGATTTGGGCGAAACTATCCATCATCTCGTTCCTCTGTCGCTCGAGGGCTTCCTCGAGCAACAACTTGATAGGATCTCCTGCTCCGTCGTCTCTCTTTTCTTCCACCATGGGAGGTCGTTTGGGACGGCGAGAATGATCAAGTGAAACTAGTTCGAGACCAAACTCTCTATACCCGGACCTCGTCGGGGACATGCGCCGAGAAACAATCAAAGAGCAGATGGCTCTGATACCACTGATCCGGATTTATGCGTGAACGAAATGAAAGAACATATACAGAATCATAATAACAGACATTTTGCAAAGATAACAAAGATACAGTAAACACATATTCTATTAAATGGCAGAAATAGAACATACTGTAATACAATTGCTAGAATGGTGGTAGCTATCTCTGAGAAGAGATGTGGCTGCTACGCTCATTCGTGCCAAGCTGAATACAAAATGAGGCCAAAAGGGCCTATTTATAATAAGAATGAGGTGAGAACCCCAAAATTGTGAAACGTAACCCTAGAAGATGAACCATCATAAAGTTTGCGGCCCCACAATGGTAAGTTGAACAGTCAACTTCCCGGGGTCATAACTTTTGCATACGATCTCTGATTTGGGCGTTCGATAGCTCGTTGGAAAGGTATGTCTAATATTTACAACTTTTGGCTAAATAAATGTTTACTGATGGCAACCATCTGGCCCCGAATCTCCAAAAAACGTCGGTTAAGGCCTCAAAACGGCCCTAGAATTTTAGGACCCGAAAAACTGTAGAAAAATAACTAGGAAACTGCCACAATGGACAATTGTTTTGAGCCAGTGGAATAGGTGGGTGTCCACCGATCTCCATCTAGATCATAGCTCTAATCCAAAAATCAAATATATTTATCGAAGAGCTTAAGTTTCATGGTATGAAAGCACATGATTTCCATGTTCTAATGCAAAAAATCCTCCCAGTAGCTCTACGACATGTGATACCAAGTGTTGTTTGAAATACACTTTGTAAGCTTTGCTACTTTTATAGGAAAATTTGTGCAAAATCAGTTTTAGCAGAGAGTCTTGGCAAGTTAGAAAATGATATCATGGAGACATTGTGTTTGCTTAAAAAGTACTTCCCTCCTTAATTATTTGATATAATGGTGCATTTGAATGTACGCTTGGTATGAGAGCTATGATACAGTGGCCGAATTGCATATAGATGGATGTACCCCTTTGAGGGGTAAGTTGAAATTTTATTTTGTCTCAAACAAAACAACCAAAACACTTTATTCAAAGCTTTGAGTGTTATTGAAAAAATTGTGCTAATTTTATAGGAATATGAAAGTATACAAGAGTTATGTAAGGAACAAAAATAGGTATGAAGGATGCATCTTTGAAAGTTGCACTTTGCAGGAATGAATAATGTTTTGTGGAGGATGCCTGAAAGGTATGGAAAATATCAGAAGCACACAAGGATGGAATGAAGTATGAGATGATCAAGTCTAAGAAGTTATGCTTGATGAGAATCCTTTATCTTCTTTGGTGCCTTCTGAACTGGATGACATTAGTTGGGAACAATCCCATAGATGAGTTCTATCTCACACAGATGAAGTTGATCCATGGATAGAGAAAGTAACATGTCAACCTACATTTATTATTTTATTCATATTTTATCCAACACACTAATAACCATTTTCATTGTCCATAATTTTCGTCAAATTAAGATGCATAAGATGGAGATTTCCAACACAGTTACCCAAGCCCAAAAAGATGAAGCTTTATTGTAGAAACTCCAAACCCATAATTTTACTAATTGGCTAAAAAATCAAGTGATGATGTGTTCTTCATATAATAAGTACTTCAAAATTAATAAATGAGAATATTATCATGTACAAAACTAAACATTTTTTTAAAGGTTGAATGTTTGTTCTAACATCCTTTAAAAATCTACAGGTGGATGGAAATGAACATGTCTCTGATACAATTCAAAGGCTAGCACGTGGCCCCAAAAAATTGTGAAAAAGTACAAGGGATACTTAATCAATGGTTATAGATTCCATACCAAAAGCATAGATATTGAGAGAACCAACCAAAATAGTGTCTTGTGTATAGACGCTTAATTAATGATGAGATTGAGTTCCAAAGATGCAAATCCTATACTTCAAAAAACAACTTTTTATGGAGTGATAACATATATTATTACATTGGATTATTTTTGTGCAGAGTACACATTGTTTAAATGTGATTGGGTTGATGATTATAATAAGAGAGGTGTAAAAACTGATGATTTGAGTTTTACAATGGTGAATTTGAAGAAATTCCTAAGTCAAAAGCATTGGCAAGATGATACATTTATTTTAGAATCGCAAGCCAAGCAAGTATTCTATGTACATGATCCAATTGAGACTAATTGGTATGTAGTGTTATAGTGTCCTCCATATGGGTTGATAAATGATACAACCTATGAACATGAGTATGCATATATGTCAAGAGTTGTAGACTTTCAAGAAACAATATGCGTAGATGAAGAAAGTAGAATTGATGTTGATGTGGATGTGGATTATGTCCATTCAAATTGTGAAGGAATATGGTTGAATGCTAATAAATAGTTTCCCCAGTCATAGGAACCATGCCCCACAAATTTAATCCCATGGCCGATGCAACAAAATGAATCCACAGCCACAATATTGGAGAATGTCCCAAACCCGTTATAGGTATGTGAAACTAAATGATACAGTTTGTCAAAAGACTCGATACTAAGTGTCTAGGATTGGCTCTAAACTCTGCATGAATGACCTTTGCTAGTAACTAGTCATTGTCATGTGCTAAGGAATTCACAAAGTGACCATGGTTTTGATTTATTTAGGCACATATAAGGCTATCTCTTTAGATATTATTCATGTTTTAAAGGTTCATAATTTTTGTGTAAGTGTATAACTACTGCATAGCGCCTTAAGTGGCCTTTTAAGTGTATTAGCTACAACATAACTTGTGTAAACATGCTTATTTAATTTCTTCTATGGTTGAACTGTATTTCATGAGACAATGAAAATTTGAAAAAATAATTCATTTGTATTACGCTCAAGGTTTGGAGCATGTATATTGCTAGTATGCAAAATATGAATTCCTGCCATCAGATATCTGATAAATCCATCATCTAGGTTATTTGTTCACTGTTTCTAGTGTCTCTTATGTTGTCATTATATTTTACATTTGTGTTTTTGGTTGACATGCAAAACTAAGTAGAACCAATGTGTATGACTTCTCCGTCATGCAAGTGGAAACAACAAATGGTTTGTGATCATTTTGGCTTGTTTTTTAGCATTGTAATGAGAAGTGGAAACAATGAGGCATAAAACATGATGAAAAAAACCAATGGAACTAAAAATTGTGTAAATTCAAATCATTTGAAACCTCAACATTTGAACTACATCCTAATGGGGGTGTTACCTCTAAGGTATGCACTTCAACTGCTAAATGGAAGAGCTAGAGCACTTGGATTGACATTGAAAATAGTTTAGGATTTTAAGTTAATAGGTAGGTTAGATAGGACACAATGTATTATTCAAATTAAACATTTAGATGGATAAATAGGTAGAAAATCATTGAATCACAAGGAAGCTTCTATAGTTTGATACAACACAAAAAATGAATGATATAGCAATAAACATTCAGAAATACAAGACACAACAACCATAAATCTCTTAAATATCTTAGTTTCCAAAACAGTGTTCTGGAAGTTGATATACATATATCAAACACAACTCATTTGCTACAAGAAATAAACAAGAAACCTTGTTATTCAAGCTATATTAAGTGAGACATTTATGGAGTGAAAAAACAATCTATGTTCAATAAAAGTATTGCAAATAAGAGACAAAGGAGTGCATAATCAAAACACAGAAGAACTGTTCTTTGAGCATAATTTGATACTTCATTAAAAAAATCTATATTTACATAGATAGAGCTCGTCTCAACCAAACCTTCTCTTTCAACCGCCAACCCCCTCCTATCTTGACATCATCCATTTTATATATTAAAGCAATTGCAAATTTATATCTCAGATCCATGATGCGGGGATCGAATTTCCTAGCCTTATCTAAATTAGATTACATGTATTTGACAAGATATGACAAGTGGACTCATTATAACCAAAATACATAATCTTAGGACATGCTAACTGACCTCATATTCGATCCTTGTCTATACCTGATGTTACATTGGAATACAATATCATAGGAAGAAACTTAAAACTTTACATTGGACTGGTTGACAAAATCAAAACTTATATCAAAATAGAGTAAGCCCGCCACTTGGATTTTTGTAGTGTTTTGCGGATTCGTTGAGGCTGGTGTTGCAAAATATATGGAGCTTCTTTTTTAGTCATAGAAAATACATCGAGCTTATTTTGCTTCAAAATGTAATCAAAATCCTATAAAGTGCAATCTAACCTTCAAAATTTGTAGGACAATACATAACCTCTGTCTATTCCCTTGCCTTCTGAGTCTAGAGAATGTCCTAAAAAAACTGAATTCCAAGCTCTGCAAGAACATCCAACCTACTTCTACTTGCTTTATTTTTTCTACTTTTTCCAAAGTAATTTATCTTTCCAACTTTTCTTTTGTTTGCTCAGTCCCTTGTTTTTCTTTAATATTTCATGAGCAAAGCCATGCAACCTCTTGTGCTTGATTATTAGCCTATTTAATTTTTTATTGATCCTAACATTTTGTTGATATAGGATTCTAACCTTTTCTTCATATTTCTTCAACTTCTTGCGAAGTATTTTCTTTCTCTAGGAATTCTTGTTGACAAATGCTCTTGGAATGGCTTACTATGTTCAACAAAGCAAGTAAGGGTTTCTTCAACTTCTTGTTCTTCATCTATGCTTGGAATATCTGGTAGGGCATCTAAAGTTTTCTCAATTCCAGTTAGGTCTTCCATAATTTTCCTTTCCGTTTCTTTTGAATGTTCACCTTATTCGTCTGATAATGATTGAGGAGAGAACGATTTTTTAAACTTTACATATTTTCTAGGCTTCTCAGGCTCAATAATTTCCTATTCTGAGTTTAATGTGGGGCTCTTCCTCACTTGTAATGACCTCTGAGCTGACTTGGAGCTGCTTGGATTTTTTAAATTTTATTTGGTTTCCTTTGAGGATTTTTCCAGATCAATAATTTCATTTCTTTTTAAAGAGGGATTTGGTCTTCATTCTAAATTTATTGGTTGATTGGGTATGAGGCCTCCTTGAGGTATATTTTTTCAATATATCTTGTTCATCCTCCAATACCTTTTGTTGCTTCTTCTTTCTAGAATAAATTTCAACAACTTTAGGGTTTTCAATTTAAGGTGGTAATTTTTCCTTGTTCTCTTCATCATTTTATGTTGCAGATGATTGTTGAGAATTCCTCTTTTGACTGTAAATCCTGGAATGACCTGCCTCCACCTATCGTTTCCCTGGGGGGAATTGTTGAATTCGATCAAGGAGATTCTTTTTTCTGCTTTGAGTCAACTTAGAGTTTTTGGTTCCTTTTGAAGAAGACCTTGGATTTACCTCCCGGGGCCAAATGAGTTCCATTTCAAACTTAAAAAAGAACAAGAAATGGTCCCAAGTTCAGTGGATCTTGGTCAACTCCTCCATAATTAACAAATTTATCAGAGCATGGTGATAAATACCATGGCATGTGATGCAGGAGCATCGAGTCAAAGTCCTTTGTTTACTGATTGTGCAGGAAATGTTATTTTCTGCTTCCATGTAATCATTTATAGAATATAGGGTTAGTTGTTAATTTGTTTTATAGAGAGGATTTGGTTGATTGTAATAATGGAATTTTATCACTAATGTCCTCAAATCTTGTAAGAGGTTGCTCGATGATAGGATAGTTGTAGATTTACTTTCTTATAAAATTCAGATCCTTCCTATTCGGATCTGACATTTTGATAAATTTCTATATTAAGTGTCGAATGTAATAATCATAGATATGGATGCATAGAAGCATAAGTGAGTGAGTGTGTGAATGAATGTACACATGAATGGTTAATTGAATGAAGATAGAGAATTGTATTTCCACAATCCGCAATCCACAATTGCAGAAGGGATCTTGCGGAAAGGTAGTTGCGGAAAGGAAATTATAGAATGACTCAATTGCATAAATTGAGGTTGCTAAACCAAGCTTGTAGATAGCTGGTTACAGAAGCAAAGTTGCTAAATACAACTTGGCGAAGAAGGTTTTAATCAAAATTGAGGTCTGCTAGCTCTTACCTGCCATCGATTTTGGTATCAAAGCCTATAAGTATGCCTCCAAGATAAGGATGAGAACATGGAGTTCGAGTAGGATGTGGTCTAGGAAGACACATTGTGGAGAGAGATACATAAAGATAATTGAGAGAACTCCAAGGTAGGATGGAAGCTATGGAGAGAAGAAATTCAGAGAATACATACACTAATGATGAAGGAGAATCCTTTGAAGAAGAGAAAGAGGAGATTCTTGAAGAAATGAAGGTATTAAAGATGCTGGTAAAATCTAATAATAGGCCTAAAGTTGAAGTTCCCATGTATGAAGGTAATTTGAATGTTGAAGAACTTATGGACTGGATCAATGATCTAGCCAAGTACTTTGATTTTGAAGAAATTGAGGATAAAAACAAGGTGAATATGCAACGACCAGAATGAAAGGACGTGCAAATGTATGGTGGGATGAAATTTAGATTGATAGAGAAAGAAGAGGCAAGTCCAAAATCAAAACTTGCGATAAAATGTTAGATAAAATTAAAAGTCAATTTATGCCTAAGGATTATCAGTTGACTCTCATTAGACAACTAAAAAATCTTAGATAAAAGGGTATGATTGCTAAAGAATACATAGAAGAGTTCTTTAAGATGAGTATTAGAGTTAGACAGACACAAGGGGACATTGAAAGAGTGACCAGATAACTAAATGGATTGAGATATGAGATACAAGATGAAATCAACTTGTTGAAATTAAAGACTGCAGAAGATGCTTATCAAGAAGCCTCAAGAGTAGAAGAGAAGCTACTAAGAAAACAAAACTAGAAGAATCGAGGGAGGAGTACAACAAGAGGAAAATGATCTCCAAGAAAAAGAGGCAAGTTTCAGGCCCCTAAAGATGAGGTAGAAGGTTCTAGTAGCCAGTCACCCCAAAGAGGAGGATTCATGGGAGGTAGGTTTAATGCTAGAGGAAGAAATAGAAACCTAGAAGTGAAATGCTATACATGTGGAGAAATAAGACACATGTCATGGGAATGCCCAAAGAATAAACCTACAGCTCAGAGGAATGAAAACATTGCTGAGGCTCATGAGGAGTCCAATGAAGAGGCAAAGATGAATAATGCTCCTAAGGAAGGAGAATCTCTTATGGTGAAGAGAGTGTTAGTAAAAACAAAGAATAAGATGCATGGACCATCCCAGAGAAAGAGTCCGTTTAGGACTAAGTGAAAGTCACAAGGGAAGTGTTGCAAGATGGTTATTAACAACGATAGTATAGATAATTCGGTCTCCACAGAGATGGCAGAGAAGTTGGGATTGAATAGGATGAAACATCCCACTCCTTATAAAGTTTCCTGGTTGCAGAATGGACATCATCTCTTGGTGAATGAGCAGTGCAATGTGGATTTCCAAATTGGCAATTACAAAGATATGGTATTACGTGATATAATTCCTATGGATGTGTTGTTGCTGCAACTAATTCCCCAATTTTTTTGGTATTTTAGCGCCCCTCCTTCTACTTTGTTTCAAATCATACTTAGACTAGTCTTCTAACTCGAAGAAATCCACCCGAAACACTTAATTGATCTAAGGGATTGAGCAAAGGAAGTTTTTTTGGCTAAGTAAGACTCACAATTTTTCTCCAATGTATCGGAGGAACTTGGATAGTTGCTCTGATGTATTGGAGGAACATGGTCAGTAGCTCCGAAATGACTGGTAGGACCATATTTGATTTTATTCTCGTGCTGTTTGGGAGGAACTCAAAAAGTATCGCCGAAACGGTTGGAAAACTGGGTAATTATCCCCGAAACGGTCGGAAGCAACTTATCAAAATACGCCGAAATGGTCGGCATTGAAGGTGAACTTACAAATAAGTTGAGTGTTGACACATTTCATCAGAGGAACTCGACCTGTGTTGCCAAAAATTTTGGGAGGAAATTGGGGAATTCCATCCAAACAGTTGCAGATTTAAAAGAAAAGGCAACTCCGGTAGCGTCGACCGAAACAATTGCGTAGCATGACATGAGAGAAAACATGATATTGACGCCAATACCATCGTAGTGACTCAAGGAGTGTCGCTGAAATCATCGGTGTCACTATTTTATTCACAGCGACCAAGACTTTTTTCACGCCAAACGACGTTTTAATTTCCAACCACTACATTTATGATCCCAACCACCACATTTATGACTAATTTTTTCTGTTTTTCTATAAATAGAACCAAGGTTTTTTATTTTATTTTATCGAAACCATATCAACCATAAGCCCTTTGAACACATTAGCCAATCGCCGAAGGACGAATTTGCAACCCTTGATGCTCAGTTACTTTCAACGACCACTAAACAATTGATAGGTAGGCACCGTACCTCATTGAATCTTTTTTTTTCAAGATTAAGCTTTTTATACGTGGTAGTGACTATGGTATCCATATCGTGAGTGTATTTAGATCCATATAGGTTTATTCTCATTGTTCGTAGCTTTCCCTATCTGTATATATCCTCCATATATGGTATGCGTATGCTCGTAATGTGGTTACCTTAGTATACATTTAGGTTTTGTGCTCTATGTGCATGGGCCAGGTGTTTATGCCTAGTATGCCCGGTCACTTGGGTATATTTTTAGTCATGCCCTCTCAATAGTAGGTTGTAGTAGTGACTAACTTCACGACTGGTTACACAATGTAACTGATGAAGCACGAACACCTACGGGGCACAGGTTATTTCTAAACTAGTCACCTAGAAACATCCCATCCATGATATCTTTTCTTTCCTTCCTTCTCTGAATTGTTTCTCATGGCTATGCTTCTTTCCTTAGCTTTTTAAAATACACTTTGGTTAAACCAACTCACTGGGAAACCAATTGTTCATTTATGTTTCTTAGGGGAGAAGTTAGGCATAAGAGCATTTTGAACCCTGCCCAATCAATGCGAGTCTAAAAACAATCTAGATGGGAACCCATTTGAAGTAGAATTTGATCCTTTCAGTTTGGTTGTGTTGCCTTTCCATAAGAAACCCTTGTTTAGTAATTTTTTTTTGTGCTCCTTATTATGGTTTTTACCAAAGACATGTTTTGCCATTTTTTTTGGGAAGCGATTTGAAAGATTAAAATGGGGAACCTTTTTGAGCATGCTGGGAGAATTTGCATTTTTCAACCTATTTCTAGGATTGGTTAAATTTCTGATTTCAAACCTTACCTAATACATATAATGATATCACGTAGCTTACCACCAAACTTTGTCAATGTGTGGGAGAAAAATAATGATACGGAGAAAGAAGGTTATTCTAGGGAAATTATTTATGAACTAAAAGCCACCTTTATGAAGAAGGATTTACCACCTGTATACAAGGATTTCAAGAGGGAGTCTTCCATCTTTAGGCCACATTTTTACCAAACAATGGACAACCTGGTTGAGAACAAATACACTCTAGAAATAATAAGTTTTCCTTCCACGAGACCAAGACATAGTTTCATTTCTCTTTTTAGATTTATTAATTTGAGAGTCATTATGTCTCATCCACACTCCACAATGATTTCATACCTCCACTTGTCTTGGGACTTGGGTGAGTGAGAAAACTAGTAGCATGTTTTTTCTAGGTGTTCTTCTTTCAAAGGCAGGAATGGTATGTCATAATTAGAAGATCCCATTAGACAAGATTACATTGTCATTACTTATGGCTACACATTTTTTTTACATTTCCATACAATAATGCATTCTTTCACATAAAATGATTGGCATCAATATCCTTGGTCATTTGTTTAAATCAATTGCATTATTACTAGTTCAATTCACTTCTCATTATGCTTGCGCTCGTGTATCACAAATTACATTTTTTGCCAAGTTATGTTACCTCACTAAGAAGAGGGTGAAAACAGACTCCGAGACAAAGAATTTCCACAGTGAATAAGAAAGGTACTAAGAAGAGGTCAAAGGCAAGTGGGGCAGACTCAAATGTAGACATTATTTTTGGCACCAGGACAGATGATCAGAGACCAGGACATCCTTGACGTAGGTCTTAAGGAGATGGTTTTATATCAGAACATAAGAAATCTGAGCATTACAAAAGATGCCCCACGCCCAGAGCGTTTTCCTTGTTCAAAAGTTATTGGGTGGATTCTACATCAAACGGATCCCTCCTTGAGGATTATTTTTGATGTCAAAGGGGATTTTTTTGCCTCATTTCATCCAACCTACATAGAAATGACTTACAAGCTACCTCCAACACAGGTCATGATGACCAAAGACTGGATCAAAGGGATAAACATTGATCCCTTGGAGTATGCAAAGAAGATGGTGGTACCCGAAAACAATTGAGATAGAAGGAAAGCGGGGAATACAAATCTCAAATCCTAAGGACCCCGTTCAAAATCATAGCCTTACTGTTGAACAATATTTTTGGTAGAGCTGATGGAAACATTTATAAAATAAATTGGGCGCCTTTGATCTACTATATATCCTTTTGGGGCACAATCTTTAATTGGGAATATATAATCTCAGATAGTATATCTTCATGTGTAGCAACCGCACATGGAGGTTTGACCCAGAAGAGAGCATAATTCTACATGTCGTCATACCTCATCGAGTGTATATAGACCAGACACCCGTTTCCAAAGTTAGGATGCATTTAGAATAATACCGAAGCTCTAGTATACGTGGCTTACCAAATCCTATGGTCCCATAGAAATGTGAGCTTCTACAAACTGATATGTGAAGAATTCCTTATTCCCTTATACTGGATAATTTTTCTAAGAGAAACCAACTGCCTATTTGAGAATGCGATGGTAGTCATCAATGAGTATGGGGACTATTACTTCTCACAGGAGGGCACATACATCAGGTTGTATGGATGTTCTAGAGCTTCGTCCTTGTTGCCCAGATACACCACAAAATTTGTAGCCTAGAAAGAGGTTGTCAGGAAAGTGTTCTTAAACGAGGTTGGCAGCTATTTACATGACATGAAGAAAGCTACTTTTCCACCATTTCCTTTCTGTATAGGGGCATATAAATTTTCCAAGGCAAAAGGGGTAGAATATTTTGTAAAGGAACTAGAGACATTTCATTTTGGAGAAAAGAGTTTTACAAGAAATGACAGTAGAGGAAAGGTCGTTGAACATTGTGTGGTGGTTGAAATACATTTTGAATATATGGACTTCTTCAACAAAGATGAAGAAGTATTCAAGAGAGAAAATTATATGATCGAGTTAAACAAGCATTTTGCTCAGAGGAGCGCTGCAAGTGGCAGCACTTCGATGGAAACACAAATTCAGAAACAAAAGGAAGAAGCTTTAAAGTTGCAAAGGGCGGAGACAAAGAAAATGTTGAGAGAAGAAGCTGAGAAGAAACAAGCAGAGGAGGCCCAAAGGCAATAATAAGAGGAAATATTAAAGAAAGAGATTTAAGATAGAGCACAAAAAGAAGTCGAGGAAGCGACATAAGAACTTAAAATAAAGGAGGAAGAAGATAGGATCAGGGAAGCCTTAGATAAAGAGACAACCCAAAATGAGGCCATGGACCTAGACCCTCTTGGCTCAACGAGTGAAACAATGACTGGGGGTCACATTCCTTTTGGGGAACTCAGGCTCACCCCATTCACCCCACCGAAGCAACACACCATGGATCGCTTAGACACTATTATCATTGACAACACAAGGAAGAACATCATGAGGAGGTCTGAAAAAGGTTAAAGATGGGTACACAAAATCACATGGTCACTGTCACCAAGAATACTATAATGGAGGGTACCCATAAGGACCCAAAATTCATGGCTTTAGTGAACATAGCAGTTGCACAGGCCAACACTGGTAATGTTGATAGGTTGATAAACGATGTAAAGAGAAACAAGGAAAATATGCTCAAGTTAAAGGATAATGTGGTGAAAATACAAGGAGAAGGCATAGAGTTAAAGAGGAAGCATGATGAGTTTCTCTCCGAAAAAGCGAGATTACTAAATGAATACCAGATGATGGAAATAGAGAAAGAGGAACCAAATGTACAATTAGTAATTATGGAAGGAGAGAATAATGACTTTGAAGCCCAAATATCTCAACTAGAAGCCAGAGAGATAGCTGCAAACCAACAGATCGAAGAGTTGAAAACTCAGGTGGAAGAGTTGGTTGAGCAAAAGGAATCCTTAATGAAACAACTGGAGCTAGATGACAAGAAAAGGCAAGACATTCTGCCTTTCTGCGATCAAGTTTTCAAAATTCAAGCACCGGTGCATCATTTTCAGGTGATCCTCATAGGTGAAATTTATAGGGTGAGAATAATGATGACGAGACTGAAGGTAATATTGACAGAAGATTGACTTTCAAAAAAACACCGTTGGAAGTAACATAGAAGGTTAAATGTCAAATAACCTGGAGGGAGGCCAATCCAAAGTTTCTTGACCACCTGGCACAAAAAACAATGGAGGACATAAAGTCAGAAATGACGCTTCTAGAATTTTGTAGGAAAGCTGTCTGGAAAAGAAGCAATGAAATTCCTAAAACCGTCGATAAATTCCAGGATTTTTACAAGAGAATCCATCAAATTTACTAGAAGTGCCAAATTCCTTTGGTCCAGAATATAATTGAGCTTCCGAGCAAAGGAAAACGCCTGGAACAGCTGTAGGATAGGTTGTAGGAAGACATATAGTATATAAGAAAAGTGGATGATTTTATAGAGGAAGGCATTCACCATTTTGTCGAACAAGATTATGTCAATGCCTACCTCTTAGAAGACATGTGTAAGGCTGCAACATAAGAACTGGCACATATAGAGACACAACTGTTAATACATGAGGTGACCTTACACGTATTGGAGACAATAAAGTACAAACCCATTGCTAAGGAGGCTAAACCATGGGCAACATATATTTCCAGCATGGCAGGGCCCACCTAAAATTTTGTCTTTTATAGAATCCTTTGCATTTTCCTATGAAAAGCACTAAATGACAAATTTTGGAATCCCCAGGGTTAGGGTAAATGAAAGGTCACTAGATGACAAATTCTGATTGTAATATGAATAGAGATAGAAAGTAGAATGAAATGACTTTTTTCTAGCGTCAGAGGCTGGACTATTTTTGTAAGAGAACTTATTTTTCTATTAATAAGAAACGACCTGTTTGATGGAAAATGGCCTGCACAGAGATTTGCTTGGAATGTGTGGAATGTCTAATGTGGAATTAATTCTTCTTGATTATGTACAATATACCGTGAGATCTTTCTAACTTCTTTGAATTAATTCATTGGTCATGAAAGGTTTTGCTTTCTATGCAAGATATCTGCATGTGAAATGAGTAATAGATGGTTTATCATATCAGAGTTATCTTTGGTATTATTTCTAGTGTGAATGTGAATATTATGTTTTAAAAACTATTAGTGAAATTTAGTATGAACAGTTATAGTATATTACTCTAATTTTAAATATGCTCCCTACGGGGATAGAGTAAGCTAGAATAGGATAGTTAGCTTAGTCTTAGATTAAATAGATAATTGACTTGGCATGAACAGTAAGATGAGAGGTAAGAACCTGCGCATCGCTATTGCGGTTTATGTTTGTTGATTATATGCACTCAAATTAGGCACTTGCATTTCATATTTTATTTAAAGAAAACAACATAAACGGTGAATCGGGCCGTAACCAGTAAAACATTTTAAACAAATTAATCTACGGTATCCGAACCATTAACCATCTAGATTCCACACACCAAATGGTGGACGATCTAATTGGGATCGATTACCAGGGAGAATCCCTATTGTCAGTGCTTGGGAATTTTTGGGCATCAACAGATTTGGCGCTAGAAGGAGGGCCACCAGTGCATGGCTGGAAGAGGAAATCCGGTTGTGAGAAAATATTCTGCTAGAAATACACCTGAAATGACTTTCCCATAAGATTTTGTTCTTGAAACTGAAGAACAATAAATTTTAGATTCTCAAGAAGAAAACAAAGAACCTTTATACCACATCCTGTTTAAAGAAATATGCCATTTTTGGAGACATACACGATCTTACGTTAGGAAACTTGGAGGATTGAAAGTAATTCATGCGTTACCCAGGAAGCAAGCTCCTAAGAAATCTATCTCATACACTAAAGATTCAATGTCTGTGGAAAATTTGGAAGAATTGTTAGATTTCGCTCTCCAAGAAATCACTCTACCTCTTGATAAGTTGGGACCGAAATCTCCTAAGGCTCAAGTCTTTCCACATTCTCCACCACAATCTCCGCCTCGAGTTATGGTCGGAATTGTTAACCCACTTGCATTGAGATCTAGAACGCCACTCAACCTAGCTACACCTTTACACGATTTACTTAAGCACCTAGAAATAGAACTACCAAAATTTGATTCTGGAAAGGGTGTTTCTGTTGAAGATCGTCTCAAAATATTTTACCTCGCACTAAACCTTATAAATGTTGAACACGAATATGTTGTCTGCAGACTATTCCCGTATACTTTTGAGCCTAGAGAGTCTTCATGGTATTTTAGTCTACATGCTAACTCTATAGAAAACTGGGGTGGTTTTGAAAAGGTGTTTATAAGTAAATTTGGTAACTAGAAAATTGCATCCACTCTTATGAAAGAATTACTGTCTATGAGGCTGGAAAAGAAAGAAAAGGTTCAAGAATTCAATCAAAGATTCAATACTATATTAAATAGTTTTCGTGCCATGACAAAACAAACCGAAGAATCTTTGGTAGAATATTACACTACAAAACTATACCCACCCATAACAATGTTTGTAAAAAGGGGAGTCAAGATTACATTAATAGAAAATTATGAAGAAGCCAAGAAGGTAGAGGCCGACCTGGATAGTATCACAAGACATACTTTACATCTAGAGGTAAAACCAACGGCCAGTAAGAAGCCTTTGCTATTATCTAGGCCAAAATAAGAACACTCAAATGAATTAGAAAATGTGGTCAAAATGGTACATAAATTATCCAACAAGATAGTAGACTTGGAAAAGGATAAGGGGGCTAGTTCACCGAGAAAACCATTCAAAACCTTCTAAAAAAAAGGGAAGAAAGTGGACCAACCCAACCAACTTTACTTAATTCTATTGTTTTGAATTTCAATGAAGTTGGCATGGATCATTTCTATACTTTTCACTAGGAACATCACTATGAGAAGAGCTGCCCACAATGGATAAATTCAATGAATTAGTTATTAGACACCCAACTAACATATCCAGAAGAAGAAGAAGATCAAACAAATGAGCAAGAAGAACCAACTAAAGAAACCAAAATGGTGTTATGGGATTGGTCACCCACATTAGGATTGAAGGAAGAAGAGCAGGCTAAGGAAATCCAAGTATCATCAGTAAATCTTACAACGAGGAGTAAAGGACTGGTAGTGGATAAAAGCTTAGTGTTTCCTAAAGCAAAGAGAATAGAGGAAACCATAAAGAAAATGATCGGCACCACTCAACCACAACAAAAGATGAATCCTGAAAACATAAAAGAAACAAGCCCAGTGATAAATAAACAGGTGAAAATCATGGCAGGCAAACCATAAAGTACTAAAAAAGGCATGGAAGAATATAATATGGAATACAATATTGTGGAAGAAATTAAGAAAACTAAAGAAAATATTTATTTATTCGAATTATGTATTCTTCCTTAGTGGAGAAATAAATTATTGGAAGCATTTGACCCATAGCCAAGCAGTATTGCAGAAGCCATTGAATCAGATACTAAGATAAATGAAGAAAGTATTAATGGTAAATCAAAATCCCAGACTCTGCCTTTCCTGTTAACTTTTGAAATTTTCAATCACAATGTACATAATTGTTTGGTGAATTCTAGAGCCTCGTCTAATGTTATGCCACTATCCATTTGCAAGAATATCAATGGTCAACCGATACCATCCCATTCACAGATAATTCAAGTAGACAGGTCTGCTGTAAAGGTTATAGGAGAGATGAAATATGTGCTTATTAGATTGTCTACAAATCCAAGAGTATGTCAATTCATCGATATCATGGTGGTGGATATACCTGAAGCTTATTATTGACCAGGGACTGGTTTATGAAACTTAATGGTTATTTTACGACTGATTGGTATCACCTATGGCTGCCATACTGGAACAGTCAAAATCAAATTAAGATACTAAGAGAACCCCATATGAAGCAAAATGTAACTCAGTTGGAAGAGAAGAACGAACCGGTCAATTTCTTATCTTCGGTTTTAGGAAATTACTTTTTAGAACTTGAACCAGGGAATTATCAAGCCGAGGATGTTAGTCATGAATCATATACACAGTACGATCTCCTTCGATTTTAATGGGTTT
Source organism: Pseudotsuga menziesii (assembly GCA_001517045.1). NCBI lineage: Eukaryota > Viridiplantae > Streptophyta > Pinopsida > Pinales > Pinaceae > Pseudotsuga > Pseudotsuga menziesii. Next base: position 415,327 of record LPNX011057106.1, read on the forward strand.
ATGACATTGATTGTAACATAGTAAAATTAATTAATAATGTAGGATACGCTACTAACCAAGTAGATTTAGAAGATAGGTTTTTGATTTTGTATTTTGATGGTTCCAAAACACAAGAGGGATTGGGAGCCGGTTGTGTCCTTATTGATCCTGAAAGAAATAAACATTTTCTCTCTTGTAGGTTAGAGTTTAAATGTACAAACAATACTGCAAAATATGAAGCTCTAGTCCAAGGTTTGAAAAGAGCTATTGGATTAAATGTAAAAAATTGGAAAGCTTTTGGTGATTCTAAAATTATTGTTAGACAAATAAGAGACACCATTCATTGTTTTATCTCCACATCTTAAAGATTACCAATCTAAGGTATGGAATTTGATAGCGCACTTCAATGCTTTTAATGTAAATGCAACCCCTAGATTACAAAATGCTGCTACTGATTTATTAGCTATTTCTGCTTCTAGATTAGTGCCAACCAATCATAAGTGTTATATTGAATTAATTTTCAGGACATCAGTACCTGACAACATTACAAATTTGAAGGTGTTTGATGATGATGAATATATCATTAATTTTTTGACGAATGAAGAAGCTTTCAAAGAATCTATAATTGATGAAGAAGAACATCAGCTAGATTTACAAAATAGAGACATAGTCATAGGAAATTTCATGCCTAGAGGAGTGAGAAACCTTGAATGGATGTTTGATTTGCTGAATAAATTCAGGAAACCAACAAATGTTAAAACAAATAGCTCATCAATGCAATATGAGCTGGTGAATTTAGGAACAAAAGTTGAGCCCAAGTATGTCAATGTGGGAAAATGTTGCTCACTAGGAGAAAGATGCAAGTTCATCAAATTGTTTCAACAGTATAAAGATATCTCCTCCTGGACGTATGAATTACCCATCAGTAGATAAACAAGAATATGCAATATTCAAGGCAGTAAAACAATTCAGGCCCTATATTTTGAAGAATAGAACAAAATTCATCGTTCCTCATCCGGCTGTCAGGTCTCTGTTTGTGCAGAAGGAATTGGGTGAGTGAAGAGGAAATTGGGTGACCGTACTATAATAATATGACTTGGAATTCAAACCAGCTACCATTATTAAATGTCAAGGGTTGTGCAAGTTGCTTGTGGAAAATCATGCTAACGAAGATCATGATTGGGAGAATGAAGCTGAATTGAACTTAATTGAAGTATGTCCCATTTTCACTGCTCCTGAATCTTGGTACAAATATTTGGTGCATTATCTCCAGCAAGGATATCTGCCAGAACATTGGAACTCCAAGCAGAGAAGGGAACTTCGATTGAAGTCAACTTCTTACCAGATAATTAATGGAGTACGTTTCAGAAAAAAACTATGATGGAGTTTTCCTTAGATGTCTAGAAAAGGAAGATGCATCTAAAGTAGTCAAAGAATTGAACGACGGTCCTGCAGGAGGAAACTTTTCTGGGGATACCACGACTCACAAGATACTAAGAGCTGGGTACTACTGGCCAACTCTATTTAAAGATACCCATGCTTACACAAGAAAGTGTGATGTATGCCAAAGGAGTGGTGGCAGATTACTGAAAGAAGCAGGACCATTGCATTATGTTATTATCTCAGAACCATTTGAGCAGTGGGGCATATAAATTATTGGAGAAATTAACCCAAACTCTTCACTGCAACATCAATATATCCTCACATCTAGAGATTATTTTACACTATGGGTGGAAGTGGTTCCTTTGTGCAAAGTGAATGAGGACGTAGTTGTCAATTTCCTGCAAGATAACATCATAACCATGTTTGGGGTTCCAATTTCTCTTGTTTTTGACAATGCATCTTATTTCTCGTCTATTAATTTAACCGAATTTGCTAGTGAAAAAGGAATCAAATTGCATTATTCAGCAAATTATTATCCATAGGGAAATGGGTTAGCAGAATCAACAAATAACTCTTCCTAATGCACTATGGGAAGATAGGGTCACCCCAAAGAATTCCTTAGGAGTTTCTCCTTATACTCTAGTCTATGGAGAGGAAGCCATCGTACCCCCAAACATTCTGTTCCCATCCTTGCAGTTAGCTCAAGCCTCAAGAGGATCCTATAGTGAAATTTTACAATCATGCATTAATACTCTATTGAAACTTGAAGAATCAATAAAAGAATCGAAAGATAGATTCAATCAACATCAGGATATTTTCAAGAGATGGTTTGACAAATGAAAATTCGGTAAGAGGAACTTTGAAGTAGGAGACTTAATCCTAAAATGGGCTCACATGCATGATGAAAAGGTAAAACACATGAAGTTTCAACATTTATGTATTGGACCCTATCAGATTGTTGAGAAGCTTAGCCCCTCAACCTACAAAGATTTACAAGGACAAGAAGAGAGTGTTCCTGTAAATGGCCTCGTTCTCAAACAATATTTTACCTAAGATTTAGGAGCACTTTGTACATAAATAAAACATTTATTTTTCTTGATTTTTTCTAGTTTGTTTTTATTTTTTTGGTTTTCCTAGGTTCATAGTTTTTTTTATTTGCTTATAATAAACCAACTCAATATTTGGCGCTTAGGAGTATAGGAATATGAATAGTCTCAAAGTTATTTGAAAGTCAGTAACTGCTTATGGGAAGACATGCATGGTAAAGTTTAATCAGTATGAGATTCTTTAATTGTTTCCTAATTACAAGGGAACTAACTTCGAGCCCACATTTGAGTCCTTATAAACCCTGTAAAATAACTAATACTCATGAGGCCTGGATTACTATATTGGGGCTCCATCCATTCTCACATTAATATCTGTCTCAGGAATCCTACCATGATAGACCCACGAAAAGGAAGCAGGTCTGAAGGATGTATGGAATTCAAAATGATCCTGTGTTATAAATTAAAAATAAAAAAGTATGATATTGAAGAGTCTAAATTCTGAGATATGTAGTCTCCATCAAAGAAATGATGGTGAGGGAATAAACCATCAGATCAAAAGGGCTACCCAAAACAACCAATATTAGAAAGGTTCTTCTTCGTCTGTGAGCATAATGAGAATTTTTTTTATCACTCACACAAAAGGACATTGTGGATAAAAGAACCCACACCAAATTCGCAAAGTGAAGAAAGCAATCGAAGAAGACTCAGAAGACACATTTTATTCATAAAGAAAGCATAAAAAGAATGCTGATAGCATGGGAATGAGGAACAAACAAATACATCTGTTTGACTCTGTTACGATCTTGTGGAGTCATATCTAGTGGCAACTAAAAGACAAAGGTAAAATGAATTTCACACTTTGACCCCAAAAGAGTTATCAAGACTCCTAGTTTTGGTTACCCTACTCCCAAAAGTGATGTCCAATGTGATGCACGAAAGTTATATCCTTGGATAAGTATGGTCTTTTAAAGAGTATCGAGAAATAGATTGAAAATATTGTTCCGTACTCAGGATCTAGTACCATGTAACAATCTTGGTTTCCAAATATAGATTTTCCAGAGATCTGTGTTCACCAGCTAGTCGCCAATTGTTGCTGCTGAAACTGCTTCCCCAAATGTTTTGGTATTTTAGGGCCCCTCCTTCTACTTTGTTTCAAATCATACTTAGACTAGTCATCTAACTCGAAGAAATCCACCTGAAACACTTATTTTTTCTAATGGATTGAGCAAAGGAAGTTTTTTTGGCTAAGTAGGACTCACAATTTTTCTCTAATGTACCAAGGAACTTAGCTAGTTGCTTCGATGTATCAAAGGAACTTGGCCAATTGCTTGAAACGGTCGATAGGATCAGATTTAATTTTATTCTCGAGCTGTTTCAGAGGAACTCAGAAAGTATCACCAAAATAGTAAAAAAACTGGGTAATTATCACTGAAATGGTTGGAAGCAACTCAAAAAAATACATTGAAATGGTAGACATTGAATGTGAACTTGCAAATAAGCTGAGCATCAGGACATTTCATCGAAGGAACTCGGCATGTGTCGCCAATGTTTGGGAGGAACTTGGGGAATTCCACCGAAACGGTTGCACATTGAAAAGAAAAGGAAACCCCGGTAGCGTCGGTCGAAACATTCATGTAGCACGACACAAGAGAAAACATGATAGTGATGCCAATACCATCAGAGTGACTCAAGGAGTGTTGCCAAAACTTTCAGTGTCACTATTTTATTCACATCGACCGAGATTGTTTTCGCACCAAACGGCGTTTTAATTTCCAACCACTGCATTTATGACCCCAACCACTGCATTTATGACTATTTTTTTTTCTTTCTATTTTTCTATAAATACAGGAAAGGTTTTTTAGTTTTTTTAATCACAAATGCCATTCGACCACGTTATCCAATCGCCAAAGGACAAATTTGCAACCCCTGATTCTCAGCTACTTTCAACGACCTATAAACAATTGATTGGTAGGCACCGTACCTGATGGACTCTTTTTGTTTTCAAGTTGAATATTTTTATATGTGGTAGTGACTATGGTAGCCATATCGATGTTGTATTTAGATCCATCTAGGGGTATTCTCATTCTTCCTACCTTTCCCTATCTGTATATATCCTCTGTATATGGTAAATGTATGCCCGTAATGCGGTTAGCTCGGCATAAGTTTAGGTTTTTTGCTCGATGTGCATAGGCCAGGTGTTTGTGCCTAGTATGCCCAGTCACTTGGGTATAATTTTAGTCATGCCCTCTCAGTAGTAGGTTGTAGTAGTGACTGACTTCACTACTGGTTACACACTGCAATTGATGACGCATGAACACCTCCGGGGCACGAGGTATTTTTAAACTGGTCACCTAGAAACATCCCATCCATGATATCTTTTCAGTCCATCCTTCTCTAAAGTGTTTCTCATGGCTATGCTTCTTTCCTCAGTTTTTTGAAAATCCCTTCGGTTAAACCAACTCACTAGGAAATCGGTTGTTCATTTAGGTTTCTTAGGGGAGAAGTTAGGCCTAAGACTGTTTTGAACCTTGCCCGATCAATGCGAGTCTAAAAACAATCTAGATGTGAACCCGTTTGAAGTAAAATTTAATGCTTTCAGTCTAATTGTTTTTCCTTTCCATAAGAAAGCCTTGTTTTATAAATTTTCATTTTTTTTGCTCCTTATTGTGTTTTTTATGAAGTATGCGTTTTTCCATTTTGTTTTGGGAAGCGATTTGAAAGATTAAAATGGGGAACCTTTTTGAGCATGTTGGGAGAAGTTGTGTTTTTCAAACTATTGCTAGGATTTGTTAAATTTCTGATTTCAACCCTTACCTCCTATATATAATGATATCACGTAGCTTACCACTAAATTTGTCAATGTGTGGGCATAAAACTATGATAGGAAGAAAGAAGGTTATTCTAGGGAAATTATTTATGAACTGTAAGACACCTTTATGAAGAAGGATTTACAACCTGTATGCAAGGATTTCAAGAGGGAGTCTTCCATCTTCAGGCTACCTTTTTACCACACAATGGACCACCTGGTTGAGAACAAATCCACTCTAGAAACAATACGTTTTCCTTCCATATCGAGACCAAGACCTGGTTGCATTTCTCTTTTTAGATTTATTAGTTCAAGAGTCATTATGTATCATCCACACTCCATAATGCTTTCATACCTCCACTTGTCTTGGGACTTGGGTGAGTGAGAAAAATAGTAGCATGTTTTTTTATGTGTTCTTTCGAAGGAAGGAATGGTATGTTAGAATTAGAATAGCCCATTAGACATGATTACATTGTCATTACTTATGACTGTACATTTTTTTTACATTTCCATACAATGGTTCATTGTTTCACATAAAATGGTTGGCATTGATATCCTTGGTCATTTTTTTAAATCAACCACATTATTACTAGTTCAATTCACTTCTCATTATGCTTGCGTTCGTGTATCACATATTACATTTTTTGCTAAGTTGGGTTGCCTCACTAAGAAGAGTGTGAAAACAGACTCTGAGACAAAGAATTTACACAATGACTAAGAAACGTACTAAGAAGAGGTCAAAAACAAGTTGGACAAACTCGAATGTAGAGATTATTTCTGGAAGCAGAACATAAACTAGATTTGAAGACACAAAGGAAATCATAGGAATCGTCCCCAAATTCAAATGGGGGGAACTTTATCAGATGATTAGAGACTAGGACATCCCTGACGCAGGTCTCAAGGAGATGGTTTTATACCAGAACATAATAAGGTCGGGCATTATGAAAGCTGCCACGTGCCCATAGATTTTTCCTTGTTCAGAATTTATTGGGTGGATTATACCTCAAACGGATCCCTCCTTGAGGATGATTTCTGATGTCAAAGGGGAGGATTTTGCCTCATTTCATCCAACCCACATAGCAACGACTTACAAGTTACCTCCAACACAGGTCATGATGACCAAAGACTGGATCAAAGGGATAAATATTGACCCCTTGGAGTACACAAATACGATGGTGGTACCCGTAAAACAATTGAGACAGAAGGCGAGCAAGGAATATGAATATTAGAGCCTAAGGACCCCGTTCAGAATCATAGCCTTACTGTTGAACATGATTTTTGGTAGAGCTAATGGAACCATTTATAAACTAAATTGGGTGTCTTTTATATACTATATAGCCTTTGAAGGAACAATATTTAATTGGGAAAATATCATCTCAAATATCCCATATTCATGTGTCACAGCCGCACAAGGAGGTTTGACCCATAAGAGATCAGAATTCTACATGTCTCCATACCTCATCAACTATATATTGGCTAGACACCCTTTCCCAAAGTTAGGATGCATTTGGAATAAGACCGAATCTCCAGTATGAGTGGCTTAACAAATCTTATGGTCCCATATATATGTAAGCTTCTCCAAATGCATATGTGAATAATTCCTTATTCCCCTATATTGGATAATTTTCCTAAGGGAACCAAACTGCCTATCTGAGAACACGATGGCAGTCATCAATGACTATGGGGACTATTAATTCTCATAAGAGGGAACATACATTAGGATGTATGGATGTTCTCGAGCTCCATCCCTGTGGCCCATATACACCACAGACTTTGTAGTCCACAAAGAGGATGTCATGCAAGTGTTCTTAAATGGGGTTGGAAACTATTTACATGACATGAAGAAAACTGATTTTCCCCCATTTCCTTTCTGTATAGGGGCATATCAATTTTCCAAGGTAAAAGGGGAAGAATATTTTGTAAAGGAGCCGAAGACATTTCATTTTGGAGAAAAGAGTTTTACAAGAAATGGCAACAGAGGAAAGGTCGCTGAACATTGCGTGGCACTGAAAATACATTTTGAATATACAGACTTATTTGACAAAGACAAAGATGTATTCATTAGAGCAAATAATACGACCGAGTTAAACAAGTGTTTTGCTCAAAGGAGTGGTGCAAGTGGCAGCACTTTGATGGAAACAAAACTTCAAAAATGAAAGGAAGAAGATTTAAAGTTGCAAAGGGAAGAGACAGAGAAAAGGCTGAGAGAAGAAGCCGAGAAGAAACAAGCAGAGGAGGCCCAAATGCAACGGGAAGAGGAAATATTAAAGAAAGATATTGAAGAAAGAGCACCAAAAGAAGCTAAGGAAGTGACGGAAGAACTTAAAATAAAGGACTAAAAATATAGGATCAGGGAAGCCTTCTACAAAGAGGCAACCCATAATGAGCCCATGGACCTATACCCTCCCATCTCAACTAGTGAAACAATGATCGGTGGTCACATTCCTTTTGGGGAACTCGAGCTCACCCCATTCATCCCATCAAAGCAGCACATTGTGGCTCGCTTAGACACTATTATCTTTGACAAAACTAGGAATACCATCACGAGGAGGTCTAAAAAAAGGTTAAAGATGGGTACACAAGCTGAAGTGGTTACCGTCACTGAGAATACTATAATGGAGGGTACCCATAAGGACCCAAAATTAATGGCCTTAGTGAACATAACAGCTTCACAGGACAACGCTGATAATGTTGATAGGTTGATAAATGACGTAGAGTGAAACAAGGAAAATATTTTCAAGTTAAAGGATAATATGGTGAAAATACGAGGAGAAGGCATAGAGTTAAAGAGAGAGCATGATTCTATTCTCTTTGAAAACGAGAGATTACTACCTCTTAACAGATGATGGAAACATAGAAAGAGGCATTGCACAACAGGATTTGAACCAAAAATTTGACGACATCTGATGTAAAGTACGAATGTGTTAGATTGCAATGATGAAAAGTACTGTACCTTCTGATTTCTTTTTTGACCATCGAATTTTCGACGTCCTTAGCATAGGTTTTTCGACGGCACGTGGAGGATATGTCGCTGGATATGCGACAGTCGAGTGTTGAATTTGCGACGACCGTTTGTCTAATTTATGACGACACATGGAGGATCAGTCATCGGATATCCGACAATAGTCTGTCAAATTTTTGACGTCTTTGGGCTATTTTTTTAAATAATATAAAGACATATTTCAAATAATTTAATCCTATATTTCCAACGGTAACTAGGTTCATATAGTTGGATATTCAACGACTGTTGAATTATAAATATAAACATTTTTAAACATTCTGACATGTTTTCTATATAACCGACGAAATTTATGTGGAAATTATTTATTCCTCGGCAGACAGTTTGAGGAATTGTTTTATTCTTCAACGAGCGGTTATGGGAATTTTTTTTTCTTCGACAGACAGTTTGCCAAATTTTTTTAGTTCTTCGACAAACCTCTGTTTGAGAAAATTGTGATGCGTAGAGCTTTATTTTTTTAATATTGTCAATAGTATTCATTTATGAAGTTTGTGACAAAATGTCAAATAGAAATAATCCTGATCCAAATGAACACAATCAACTATTGCTTGCTAAAATATGGGATGTAGCGAAACGAAGGGGTGATGGCAAATGCTATTGTACATGTACTCAATGGAGGGGATTTAAGAGGAGAAGAATATTGATCTCAACAGCCACAAAACATTGCAGGGAACGTGGACATGCTGAGGGGGGGAATAAGTATTGTCCATTTGTAGGTTTAGCATTATAAAGTTTTTTATATTCTTTGCTTTGGTAAATGTATGTATTATTTTAATATTTCCTATATTAAATTATATCTATTGATGTTTTCATGTATTTATAAAGGAAAGACACCCTATGGCATATTGTCCAAAGGAAGTGCTTTCATAAAAAGTTTCAGATCAGGATCATGGAGTGTCTATGTTCAATGGAGAACAAGTGAATGATCATATTGAACAAGATGATCATACTGATAACATAGTTGATGATGATGGTACAAATACATTGATCCATGATTCTTTTAATGTTAGAATGGATGTTAGCGATGACGATGATAATGAAAATGATGATGACTTTGATGATGTTCATGATATACCTCTTCTCGATAAGGCATATGAACCCCTTTATGAAGGCTCCAAAACAAATATTCTCTTTGCTGTATTGTTGATAATGAACTTGAAGGTTATGAATGGTATTTCAAACATATCAATCACACAGATGCTAAGGTATGTAAAACAATCCATCACATATATACGATCATGATAAAGTTTATCTGTCACTCCTCTAATAATTGTATTGTTAACTCATTATTGATATTCATACGGATGAAGTGTGTTTCGTTAATATTATTTATTTATTACATTTAAACTATATATATATATATATATATATTAGCTGTAGCTTGATAGCTGAATTTTTGTTACCACAATCAAATATTTTACCTTGCACATATGGAGATTTATCTTCCATCATGAACGATATTGGAATTCATTATGAAGCAATTCATGAATGCTCTGATGACCATGCTATATATTATAATCAGCATGAATTTGCAACAGAATGTCCAAAATGTCATATAAGTAGATATCGAACAGATCAAGTAATAAAAAGGGTGCCTCAGAAGGTTCTTCGTTATATTCCCATCTTTCCATGTTTGCAATGACTGTTTAGGTGCAAAAACATAGTGCAATATATGGATTACCATGCCAGGAACATAATTCAAGATGATGCTATTTGAATGCCTGTAGATGGTTATACTTTTAGGGATATGGAGGAAAAGTGGCCTCACTTTAAAGAAGAACCATGTAATCTTAGGATTTCTTTGGCAACAGATGGTGTTAATCCATTTTCACAGATGAAATCCATTTACATGGTGTGGCCTATTTTTGTTATCAACAATAACATTCCTCCATGGTTGTCAATAAAGAGGGAGGACATAATGTTGTCGATGATTATTCTAGGTATTTTGTGTCTACAACTGTTTTATTTCTAATGTAGTTGTGGCATCTCATTTTTTGTATTATGTTTCCTAATTTCATTTGTATATTTTTGTATTTTACTCTTATGCATGGTTTACATATATTAATGGTTCTCATAATTATATATTTTATATGTACTTCAAATCAATCAGGTAAGTTCCAAGTCAAAGATATGGATGTATATATCGAACCTCTTATAGATGAGCTATTGAATTTATGGAATGGAATCACTATGTATGACGCATCTATACCAATACGACAAAGGCAATTTCAATTCCATGCAATGGTTGTATGGACAATACACGATGCCCCTGGGTTAACCCAATTTTGTGGTTTGTATTTTTAAGTTCCACTTTCATTCCATTTAATTATATGAAGTAGTTAATATATTTAATGTATAATTATAATTGACATAGATATTTCATATCTATATATTGTAGGTCTTCAGACAAAGGGTAAATTTTCATGTCCAATTTGTGGTCCTAAGATAAAATCTCACCACTCAAAAAGCTTAAGAAAGGAGGTTTCTGATGAGTATAGGCATTTCCTCTCTAAGAATCACATGTATAGAACAACTGAAAAAAAAACCTTTTAAATGGGAAGCAGGATACTACATTAAAACCACGGAGAATGCCACCTCACCTTTGGAAGATGCAATACAATATAAACCATCATCATGGTACGTATGGATCATCGTATATGAATTGTTATGTATTTTAATTTTTATTGTGAGTTGTTTACTGTAGCGGCCATATTTGATTTATGATGTAATTTATTTATAAACTAATATTCATGATGTCCATCATGATCATGAAGGCATTAATGGGATTCGACAAGGAATGAAAAGTTATCCTATACAATTCAGCAGGTTTCCCTACTATGAGCACCTACAAATTGCTCATTTGTTTGATACAATGCATATTGGAAAGAATCTGTCTGAAACATTATGGCGACTATTGGATCTAAGGAGGGAGAAAGATAAAATTGTGAAAGCTTGCAAAGACATTCAAGAAGGAAACCATGCAATGAAATATGTCATCCAATTTCATAGCAACGAAGACCAAGTTAATACAAACTCAATTCCATGGATGTTTACGAAGCAACAAATCAATGTTGTCAAAGAAGTAATGCAGAAAATTAAATTTCCCACTGGATTTTGTGCGAACTTGAAGAATATCATAACAAAAAAGGTGATTTTGCAGGGGTCAAAACACATGATTGGCACGTCTTCATCAAGGTAATTATTATTGTTATGTCCATATAATTTTTTTTTCATTTTATTGCATACTTTTTTTTTCTTGTTTGTATACTCTTTGTTTAATAAATGGCGTGGTTTGTATATTGATACAGTATGTTCTACCTCTCTCTCCCGGACAACTTTGACAACAATGTCAAACAAGTTATATAGAATCCTGGTAAATACATGAGGTAACTAGCGATTAGTTGCTTGTTGCTTAGTGTTTCTTTAATTCTCTATATAATTTATATTTGTTTTTTGTGCACTATTTCATTATATGTAATTTAATGTTTTTTTTTTGTTAAATATCGTTATTGGTTTGCGTCACTTGTAGATGGTTGACATCTAAAGAAATCCATAAAGAAGATATAAAGTATTGGAGGAGAGAAATTCCTCATCTCATGTGTGAAATGCAGAAGCATATACCTTTGGAATTTTTCAATGCACAGGAACACTACCTCATACACCAAGTTGAGGAGATTGAGTTGTGTGGACCTGTGCACTTAAGGTCCAAGTGGATGGTTGAGAGGCACTTGAAATTTATGAAGGGTTTGGTGAGACAACGAGCACATGCTGAGGGTTCTATGATGGAAGGATATACGGTATACCAAAACTTGTTGCATGTCAGTGAATATCTTCCTTTTTTAGCGTCAAAGCTCAATTTACATCACATTTGTGATCCAGACTCCAATTACAAATTTGAAGGGGAGAAATTGAATGGGAAAGGTAGACCGAGGAAGGTGAAAGTTAATTATTAGCTGGTGGATGTTTATTATATCTTTCATATTCTAATAATTTTCTAGTTATTGCATCAATTAAGAGCATATACTTTGTTCAAGAAATTTACATCTATCTTTCATTTTAATGATTATTTTCGTCAAGCAGTTGGTCGAGAATGGGATACAATTCATTTATACATCGCAAACAATCTTGACTGGATGAAGGTATGGATTGAACGATGTGAACAATCGGATCATGGAATATCATGGGAAGGTGTGGCTTCATTGTTAAAACCAACACATCGCAATGGAGATAGAAATCTTACAGAAAGGGAAATCGATTTAGCATATGGTTTAAAAGATAAAATGGAAAGCATATCAATCAATGAATCTAAATATTTTATTTTGCAAATTACATTTTGATGTACATGTTTTTGTTTTCCATGTATTGCTACATAAATATTGAATCATTGTGTAATCTTTTCGTGTATTTCTTATTGCAGGTAAAACACCATAAGGCTATGGTCTGCAATGGTTGTAGATATCACATCAAAAAATTGGATGAAACAAAGAAAACATCAGATCGTGGGATATCTGAATTCTTTGAGGTCACCAATGTTTCATCTAGAAGTGATAGACATCCAAAACTCTTAGAAAATCGATACTATGGGTATTTGGAAGATATTCTACAATGTGACTTTAATTCCTTCAAGTTAGTTCTATTCATTGTCAAATGGTATAGGTTACGATTGAATCAACATGATCCCAATATAACTATTATTGAACATGATAATGGATTTACCTTCGTAAATACAAGGTTGTTTGAGCCAAAAATGGAGCCCTATGTTCTTCCAAGCCAATGTGAACAAGTATTTTACTCGGAGGTTCCAGGTAAAGCGGGATGGTAATTTGTTGTGAGACATGATCCAAGGGGAAGGCCGGTAAAGTATAACCTAGATGATGGTAATGAAGAGGGTTCTCTAGAAGAAGAAGATGGCGATGAAGAACATGCTCAACATGAGTTAGATGATGACGATGATCCAGCAGAAGATGTCTAAGAATTAGTTGAATCAGATGATGTAGCAGACAATGCCCATGAAAATTATACCGACGATGACACGATGAGCGTAATTGACTTAGATGACGATGATGGTATGGCCAATCCTTACAATGTTGACACTGGATATGATGATACAGATTATGACTTGGATGAAGAAGACGATGAAATATATTGAAAAGTAAATATCTATTTAGACCTATTCTTTTATCTTATTTAAAAAAAAGAGTTACTAACATGATCATCATCATCACCATCATCTTCATCATCATAATAATGTTGATCATCATCGTCACTATCATCATCATCATCATCATCGTCAGCACCATCATCATCATCATCATCAAGAGAGTCATCATCATCATCATCATTATCATCATCATCATGACCCTCATCATCCTCATTATAATCATCATAATCATAATCAGGTACCATCATCATCATAATCATCATAATAGTAATGATCATCATTATCATTATGATCATCATAATCATCATCATCATCATGACCCTCATCATCATCATCATATAAATCATCATAATCATAATAATCATCATCATCGTAATCATAATAATAATAATAATAATAATAATCATCATCATAATCATCATCTTCATCATCATCATCATAATCATCATAATCATAATGATCACCAATCATAATGATCACCATTATCATTGTGATCATCATAATCATCATCATCATCATGACCCTCATCATCATCATCATCGTAATCATCATAATCATCATAATCATCATCATCGTCATCATCATCATTGTCACTATCATCATCATCATCATAGTCATCATCATCATCATCATCATCATCATCTAGAGTGTCATCATCATCATCATCATTATCATCATCATCATCATTATAATCATAATAATCATCATAATCATAATCAGGTATCATCATCATCATAATTAGGTATCATCATCACCATCATTATAATCATTATAATAATCATCATCATCGTAACCATCATAATCATCGTATTCACACTCAACACCATCATCACCATCACCATATTCATCATCATCATCATCACCACCATCATCATCATCACCATCATGATAATCTTCATCATCATCATCATTATCATGATGTTCAACATCATTGTCTTCATCATCATTATGTTCATCATCACCATCATCATCATCATCATCATCACTGTCATCATCGCCATTACCATCATCATTATCTTCTTCATCGTCGTTAAATGGATTATGATGGTTATTACTTATTAGGGGTTATATATTTAGATTTCATCATCATCATCATCGTCATTGTCATCGTCATCATCATCATCGTTTCTTTCATCATCATCATCATCATCATCAGCTTCATCATCATCATTATCATCATCATCATCATCATCAAGAGCATCATCATCATCATTATCATTATCATCATCATCATGACCCTCATCATCATCATCATTATAATCATTATAATCATAATAATCATCGTCATCACCATCATCATCGCCATTACCATCATCATCATCTTCTTCATCGTTGTTAAATGGATTATGATGGTTATTACTTATTAGGGGTTATAGATTTAGAGTTCATCACCATCATCACCATCATGATGATCATCATCGTCATCATCATCATCATCATCATCATCATCATCATCATCATCAAGAGCATCATCATCATTATCATCATCATCATGACCCTCATCATCATCACCATCATAATCATAATTAGGCACCATCATCATCATAATCATCATAATCATAATTATCATCATTATCATTATGATCATCATAATCATCATGACCCTCATCATCATCATCATAATCATCATAATCATAATCATAATCATCATCGCCATCATCATAATCATAATAATCGTCATCATCATCATCATCATCATCATCATCATCGTCATAATCATCATCATAATCATCATAATAATAATGATCATCATTATCATTATGATCATCATAATCATCATAATAATCATCATCATCATGACCCTCATCATCATCATCATATAAATCATCATAATCATCATGATCATCATGATCATCATAATCATCATCATCATGATCATCATCCATGATAATCTTCATCATCATCATCATTATCATGATGTTCAACATCATCGTCTCCGTCATCATCACCATCATCATCGCCATTACCATCATCACCATCTTCTTCATCGTCGTTAAATGGATTATGATGGTTATTACTTATGAGGGGTTATAAATTTAGAGTTGATCACCATCATCACCATCATGATGATCATCGTCGTATTCATCATGATGATGATGTTCATCATCATCACCATCATATCCATCATCATCACCTTCACCATCATCACCATAATCACCATCATGTTGATCATGTTGATCATCATCGTCTTCATCCTCATGATAATCATCATCATCATCATCATCATGATGTTCATTATTTTCGTCTTCATGATGATGATGATGATGGTGATCATCATCATCATCATCATCGTCATCATCATCATCATCATCATCGTCGTCGTCTTCATCATCATCATCTTCATCGTCTTGACCCTCATCATCATCATCATCGTCATCATCTTCATCATCATTGTCTTCATCATCATTCAAATATATCACAGGTTGAAGTTTCCATATGTTTTTATATATCACATTGAAATATATCTTGATCATCATTATGAGAGGTACTATGCCTACTACATCCCATGTCTCATTTTCAAGGGTGATTGAATTGTTATATATCTATCTACCTTATAATTATTAATTCAATATAGATTTACATTAACTTTAGATTTAGCAAAAAGTAATAAGGATTAAAAGAAATTTAAGCATGAAACAAAGAGTTAAAAATAAAATGGATTGTAGCAATATAAACATACTATGATTTTGATCTTCTTTAGTCTTTTTATTTTCCATTATTTTTGGTTTGAAATCTAGTTAAAAATTGAAAATTGAGAAGAATGGTTGGAATTCTAAGTATAAGTTGTTGGGGTTGCATAATTTAGATACAATAGGGGTATTTGAGATGGATGAATAGGTTTATGCATTCAATAATGCAATTTAATCAACTACAAATTGCAATTTGACCAAAAATAGTGTAGTCAATTGATGATGATAGAAAAAAAAGATCCAAATAGTATAGCATTTATACTACTCATTTGAACTATGCTCATTTATTTTAGTATATACCTTTTATAATTGTTTAGGAGAAAAATATATTTTATAATTGTTATTTTACTTTTTTTATTATATAGTTGGATAATTTTCCATATATGAGTTTTGTGGTTTCAAAATTTAGATTTAATTTATTAACTTTATAAATGTGACATTTAAAACTTTAAATATAATAAAATTAAATAGCTTAACTCTAATGGTTGAGTGTTAACTCTAATGGTTGAGTGTTGTGAATTGTAAGTAAAAAGTTATGAATTAAATCTTCAAGTTGGTTACCTTTGTGAATATTATTGGCCTCACTTAATTAACTTATATAAAAACTATTTCAATTCAATATTACCAATTTGTTAAGTAAATTCATGTTTTAAATTCAATATTACCAAATTGTTAATTAAGTTTATGTTTTAAATTAGCCAAGAACATGAAACAAAACAAAAAAGGTAAATAAGGATTATTCTTAAATTTGTAGCAATTTTTTACTTTTTATATATAAAAAATGCAAGGATTAATAACTTATATCAAAGGACAAAATTCTTATCCATCATTTTTAAATTATTAAATTAGAGTCAAGATGGTTGGTTGTATGGTCCCACTCACTCGCTTAAGGTTAAGTGAGAAATCCCACTCACTAAAAGGTAAAGGACATGCAATATGTAAGTTAATACAAGTCACCCCCCAAACATGGTTAGGGTATATAGGTCATTCCAAACTTAGCTAGGTTTAAATAAGTGAACACACTAAGATTAAGCATTGAATATGAAGGAACAAAATGAAAGATAACATATATAGTACATGACATTGATTCAACAACAAACATTTACATAGATGCCAACATAGCCATCTACAATAATCTATGCATTAAAATATATGACATTAATACATGTCACAACTACAACACTTGGGTAGCTTCCAAGCTACCAACATAATCATCTATGAATTACGGGTTCATATAGTGAAAATTTGGTAGAATATAACAATGAATTTTACTTTTACTCTAAAAGTCACACAAAGTATATTTTATCCTCACTCCTACTAATCCTACCGACCTCCAAAAAACATTAACAATGAGTTTTCTTCCTAACAATGAGTTATATGAGAGCAAGACTAACTCCCTCTCATAGCCATTCTAGGACACATCATGAAGAAAACCCTCCCACCCAATGTCGAGTTTCAAATGATACCAAGAAAATCATGGAAGAATACATTTACAAATCCATAAGCATCAAGGGTGGCCCAAAGACGATGATGATCAACATGATGAAGATGATGGTGATGATGCCCATGATGGTTATGGTGATGATGATGAAGATCATCATGATCATGATGATGAATACGATGATGATCAACATGATGATGATGATGATGATGGTCATCATCATCATTGCCATCATCATCACCGTCATCATCGCCATTACCATCATGATGATGATGATGACGATGACGATGACGATGGGGGTCATGATGATGAAGACGGTGAGGATGAAGACGATGAGCATGATGATGATGATGAGGGTCATGATGTTGAAGACGATGATGATTAAGACGATGTCGATGACGATGATGATCTTCGTCATGATGACGATGGAAATGATGATGATAATGGTGATGAGGGAGATGATGGTGATCATCATCATCATCACCATCATCATCGCCATTACCATCATCATGATGATGAAGATGACAACGACGATGATGATGATGACGATGATGATGATGAGTGTCATGATGATGAAGAAGACAACTCCGTCGATGATGACGACGACGACGATGATGATAACGATGAGGGTCATGATGATGAGGATCATGATGACAAAGATGATGGTGATCAACATGATGAAGATGATGGTGATGATGGAGATGATGGTTATGATGATGATGATGATGATGATCATGATGATGACGACGATGATGATCAACATGATGACGATGATGAAGATGATGGCGATGATGGTGATCATCATCATTGCCATCATCATCATCATCATCATCATCACCATCATCATCACCATCACCATCACCATCACCTTCATCATCATCATCATCACCATCATCATGATCATCAACATCTCCATTTTCATCATCATCATCATCACCATCATCGTCATCTACATCATCATCATCTTCATCGTCATCATAATCACGATCATCATCATCATCATCATCAACTTCACCATATTCATCATCATCATGTATGTCTTCATCAACATAATCATCGTCACTGTTGTCGTGATCATCATCATCATCATGATCATCATTGACCTTGTTTTCATCGTCTTCACCATCATCGTCAGATTCATCATCATTGTCTTATCTCCCTCATAATATAAATCTCAACATGTGGTGAAAATTACCTTACTTCAAAACCAAGATAACAAAATCATACAATACCAAATGATTGATAACACCATAAAGGTAAGTACATGGCACATTAGATGGGTAATTACATGGCACATTAGATGGGTAAGTACACACATTAAATGATTGATATCAACATAAAGTCTAGACAAGACATTTGTTTTAAATAACACATTCAATGATTGACATTGGTTTTATGGCCATTGTCAACTTAATAAAACACATATACCATTATCAACACTAGCATCACGATTTTTCAACCTCTCGTGCCTGAAAAAATTGCCATTACAGAGTATTGTCCATCCTTCGGCCCTCCGACGAGTATTGTCGACCTCTCGTGCCTGCAGAAATTTCCATTACAACATTTTTCCCATCCTTTGGCCCTTTGATGAGTAAGGTTTCAGAGGGAGATTGCTAAAACTTTATTTACAGTTACCAGGGGCCAATGATTTGGAGAGAGCCATTATGCTGACTATGAAGGGCCAACGACCGGTAAGTCAGCTACCAACCTTTCATTCAATGCCCTGTATAATTAGGGGTTTAATTGGGTAAGTTGTAGGTGTTTTCTTAAGTGTTGGTCGATGATTATTGGAACTAGGTTGTGACTATTTGAAGGTTGATAGATATGTCTTGTGACTTTTTCAAGGTTGCTAGGGTTGGGTTGTGACAGTTTGAGCTTGCCTAGGTTGGGTTGTAACCCTTGTTGACCTGCTAGTGTTTGGTTGTGAATGTTATGATTCTGTTAAGGTTGAGCCATGACCATAACATAAACCAACATCATTAAAAATAGATTGTGGATTTATGGGAATTCTCCCTTGGTGAATATGACGCATTTCTCCACCATCAAACCACATTGTCCCTCCAAACTTGGGGTCATTTTTTACTATAAAGCATCAAGGTCTCTAAATCAACTGATGTCCCCTATCTTTATTGATCGAACTATTTTCCTAGTCACCTTACCATCTTACTTGGATCTAATTAATTATTTTTAGGAGTGAAAACCCCAACGTATTCACATGAAGGTCCCTCCCTATCAAAACTGGATGAATCCGACTAAGAAAAATAGGATTTGTGGAGATGAATTTCTTTAGCATTCCCTTGCTGTGTATGCTATCAAGCATACACATTCAATAAAATTTGTGTGTATGCTATCAAGCATACATATTCAATAAAATTTGTTGTGTATGCTTTCTAGCATACACAATTTCCACTTCGGGATTGATAGTGATAAAACCAAATGAGCATGCAATTTCCCATGTGTCATTCATGCTTAGTGTAACGCTCCACTTGGGCCTTTGTTATTGACTTATTCCATGCAATTTATTGAGTGTCTTTGTAAGGTATCACTCTTAGAGAGAACATTGTAGTGATTGTTAGTTAGTGTTATGCTAGCTATGTGAAGGATCTTGAAATAATGAGTATTTGTTATTATAACAATGTTCGTTCTCAATGGATGCAAGCATTAGGGTTCCTTGGTTTGTGGGATGCAAGTGAAGAGTGTGTGAAGCTTGTGTGATGTGAGTTATTGGGATTGGATAGTGGTGTGATCCTTATATATTGATGTTGATCTCCTTGAAGAGGATTTTGTAGCTTGGTTGGATGCCTTGATAGGGCTTGCTATTATAATTAGTTAGGGGTTGCACTGATTGTGGATACCCTAGATAGGGCTTGGGTTTCATTGAGAGTCCTTTCTTATGATTAATTGCACTTGTTGTACCATATTGGTATTAGATGAGGTATTTAGCATGACTTAGATGAGGCTGCATATTTGAAAGGCGTTATTATATATCTAATGTTAATGAATTCAGTTTCATTTATGCATACCATACATGTACTATTGAAGGGTTTTTGTATTGATTTAGCATGAATTAGATGAGAGTGCATATTTCAAAGGTGTTATTATATATCCAATGTTAAGTAATGAAATTTCATGTATGCATACCATAGATTTACGAATAAAGGGTTTTTGTATTAATTTACTGTTGAAGTATGTCTCCGTTGTCTATTTATTTGAACTTGCCTACCATACTGGTGGGAGAATTTAATGAAGTATTTTCAAGTGGTTACTAAATATTTTATTTTGGCCTTAACACTCAAATTTATATGAGATAGACCTATGATCAATCTCATTCGAGTGAGTTGAAATTTATGAATTGGTTAAAGTGCATATTTCTTGGTGAAATTTTCCTTGTTCACAAAATTCCTACATTTATTAGTTGACCCATAAAGGAATTTATAAGTGCACAATGTAACCCAATTCTTGTGAGGCTTTCAGATTTTATCTCCCCTTCCTCTTGGGTTCCCACCACCAATTTCACTGCAACATCCACATTAGCTCTTATTTTAGATTTGCTTGAATCCTTCATGACCAATACTTGATTTTCCTGATATAAATATTGCTTAGGCTTACAACCTATCTACATCTCTATCCATTTTTCTTTCTCTCATGAATATTCTAACACTTGTAATTCCAAATACCAAGGACCAATTAATGTTGACTGAATATTTTAGGATGAAGCATTGTTTAAGGGCCCTATAATGTTGAGCATCATTTGAAAACTATTTATAAACATTATTGCAATCAATAGGAGTAAACTTAACATTTAATTATAACAATGATTTTTAGTTAACTTAAGAAAAAATATTTCTCTCAGATAGAAGTCATCTCTCAATTAGCTAAAATAGTGCTTAATATAACAATGTCATTCCTAAACCATTAAGCCATGCACCACTAGGAAAACCCATCGAAACATGAGAAATTGATCTTTGACATGCCGCTGCCACCTAATTATTCAAACTTATAAAGAAAATGCTCTCTTTCATGTTATCACATCCCAACCCACATCTGCTTTTGAGAATGTTTTTATTCTCTAGTGTGGTAATGATTTTCAACATGTTCTTATCACCTTCAAATTTATGAATCCATACCATGATTAATAAGAGTTTTATGGTATTTATTCATGAACCCTTTTGCATATGCAACATAAGATTTATCCCTAAAGTGTTGAGCCCCCCCTACATACTAACTCGCCCCTCTTAAAAAACTCAAAAGAGAATTTCCCTCCCTCAAGAACCATTGCCTCCTTGGATAAACAATATCATGCAACATAGCAATACAAATTTGGAAATTTGGGTACTGGCTTAATGCTAGGTAAAGAGATGTGTCAAGATCCAGTATTGGATGAAATGGGTTTACGAGTTCATTTGGTTGAGTCGCAGATGGTGTACCATATTGACATGATGGAGCAACTAATTTGATGTCACACGAATCAATATTGAGTATGCGGTAAGTTCATTTTCCAGACCGGGAAGGAATGGAAGGTGGTGTGGTAAGTTCATTTTCCAGACTGGGAAGGAATGGAAGGTGACTGTGTATGCATGCTTGCTTTGTATGCTACCAAGCATACATAGTCAATAAAATTTGTTGTGTATGCTAGCAAGCATACACAACAATCGAGAATTTTCTTTTTTTGTGTATGCTAGCATGCATACACAGAAAAAAAATTTGCTTGCTTTGTTGTGTATGATAGTAAGCATACACAATCAATAAAATTTGATGTGTATGCTTTCTAGCATACACAACAAAAAAAATTTCTTCCTTGCTGTGTATCAACTTTCTTAATGTTCTTGGAGGATCAACTTTGAGATTCAAGGACTAGAGACTAGAGGAGGGAGGCATAGAGTTCTATTGATGAATATGATTCTAATATAGGCAATGATTCTTCAACATGTATGATTTATGATTTATTCACAATCATTTTTTTAAATGTCCTTTCTCATCGAAAAACTCTTCCCCATTTCCCCATTTTGTGCAACTTAGAATCTAACCATAACCCTAAATCTATAAGATGAACTCTAACTTCATGCTTCTAGGTGTTCAACTAATACCACTACTGTAGTTGCACATGACCTTGAGGAGTCCAAGCTTGATCGAGATGATGGTGCCATTGCTAGTCTTGATTCTAGTTATAGCAGTGGTGATAAGTTTGATGATTGATCATTTTGATCATTGAAATGTATGATGTATGATCATTGATGTATTTGTATGATATTGGCATCATAACATGTTGTTTTTTTGGACTCTACAAACCATTTAGGCCTCATTAATTATTTATTTTGTTCTAGATATGTATTGCATTGTTGCATAATCGACTTTGTGTTATCTTGATATATTCACCCTCTAAGATATATACATGACTATACTTTGGATATTTTGTCTCTAATGTTTTGGAATCATGGATTATGACCTTTAAAATATTGTTTTTTTTTTAATTTAAAAATTTTAAGCATTTTTTAGTATATGGAGTCATTAAATTCAAATGAGTTGAGTCATTATTGATTCAAAGTCTTAGTCAAAGTTCCTAGTAAAAGTTGACCCTCAACTGATTTGGACTCTTAGAGTTCTTAAAACATCGATAGACATTGTGAGAGTACATTAGTATCTTTGCTTGATACATTAATTATTAATAATTATGTTGATATTTAAATGAATGCTGTTTTAGGGCTGCTTGAGGCCATAGAATTAGAAATGAATGCTGTTTTAGGGATGCTTGAGGCCACAAAAAGACCCATAATTTTCCATAGTGATGTAAAAATGGTATAGACCTGTCTAAAAAGTAATCTTTGTCATAGGACTATAAAAACCAGTTTCATAAAAAATAACTATAAAGATAACCAGAGGGTTTTTTGTTCTTCTCATAGAGATGAATATTTTATTTTGGAAATGTATGTGACCTATATGCTTAGTGGGGACAAGTACTGAATCCACATGTCTCCATATGATTTTATATATGGAAGGCATTACATAACCCCTCTAAGTTGGAATCACTTAAAGTACCAAGCAATTTTAGGACTCAAGATACTACAAGAGAAGGAAGAGAAAATGGTTAAGACAATGATTGTTTATAGGACTATGAGAATACAAAAGGGGACTGATTTCCCTGTAGATTTTTTAATGGTGTCTCCCACC
Source organism: Pseudotsuga menziesii (assembly GCA_001517045.1). Taxonomy (NCBI): domain Eukaryota; kingdom Viridiplantae; phylum Streptophyta; class Pinopsida; order Pinales; family Pinaceae; genus Pseudotsuga; species Pseudotsuga menziesii. The sequence continues at coordinate 439,020 of LPNX011057106.1, forward strand.
CATCTTGAAGAAGAAATGGTTTCCTAGAATATCAAGTTGCAATTATGCCTAGATAACCAGATTCAGGAAATAAAATTATAAAGATAACCATAAGGTTTTCCAGTTCTTCTTATAGATATGAATATTTCAATTTGGAAATGTCTATGTCCTATATGCTTGGAGGGGAGGTGTGATGAAACTAGTAAATACTTTTTTTGTTGTTGTTTCAAAATGCTTAGCTTTATAAGTCAATACAATGTACAAAGAGTAAGCCTTAACATCACTGAATTTCCTCTTACCACCACAATGAGGAAGGAAATCATATCCAACTGGGATGTAATAGTAGAGGACATAATGTACTCTCCTAGAAAGGAACTTAGCATAAATTTGAGCTTCCTAGTATTCCAAAAAACTTTGGAAATTCATTCAATTGAAACCCTTTTTAGGATCCTAAAAGTTGGTTTATATCTCTTTTTCCATGAATAGGATAGATTAGTGATCCAGAGGACATGAAAAATGGACACCAATAAATTTCACCCAGAACATAGCATAATTGCTTCTCATCTCACATAATTAGCCCAGAATTGTCTTTCTGCTCATTCTTTGTTGCTAAAACACACCCAAAACTACTGCTCAATTGCACAAGTCCGCCCAGAATATGGACAGGAGGCTTCTTTCTGGTATTAGACATGAGTTCAAGCACCAATCGAAGCCACTTCAAACTTTTTCTTCCACCTTTTTTCCCCATGAAAGATGACACCATAAAACTATCAATATATAGTGGTGTAAGATTTCACTGTTAGGCATACATATTATGTTGAGTTCCTGGGATTAAACCATATGGAAGACTTTAAAATTGTCCGACACTAGTGAATCAATTTCTTCTCAACCCCCATACGGGCCTTAAAAATTAGGAATATGTAACTATTTACCTAATCAGTGACTATGAAAAATCATGCATATGACTGAAAATACTACAAATGAATTGGAAAATACTACAAAATCATGCATAGGTCATGATGGGTGGTAAATTGGAGTTTTGCTGAGCTAAATTGGGCTAATTCCTAGTGATCAACATTCTGAGCACATCCCAACCTCTTAAGCATCAATAAACAATATCTAGGTCTGGTATTGTTTTGAATAATTCTAGGAGCCTTATTATAAGTCCTGGGTAAGTTCTGTTCATAAAGACCAGCAGTAGGAGGCTTGGTTTTCAATTGTGGCCGACAAACTATGCATGTTTTCATTTGTCTCTCTACCTCATAACAACAATCAACAACATTTTAGGGCATCTTTGATTTGAGTTTGGGCATGACAGAGACCTGAAATATGGTCCATCCTATGGAAAAAATGCATCAATACATTGAGTTTGTCTTCTAGCACAAGGGGTGGGAAGAGGTTATAGGATCAATATTTCTCTGTTGACACACCATCAATGATGGATCTATAGAAGATTCTCCATTATATGGTCTTTGAGGAATATTTAGTGTGCACAGCAGCGATTATTGGTGAGAGATATTGTATTTTGATGACAAGAGCCAACTGGAAGTGTAGAAAAATTGTTATTGAGGTGACAATGAGTAACAACCTTAGGTTATAGTTGGGCTAGCTTGTTTTTAGGGGATTAATCACACGTGCTAGTTGAAGCTGTAATAAGGACTTTGTAAAACTACTTTTGACAGAGTTCATTAATAAATCATTGATGGAGTTGATTGTGTGCTAAACTGTAAGCACAACTGCTTGTGTTTTTTTTTTAGCTGACATAGCTCAACGCTTAAATGAAATCCCATGCTTATTATGCTCGGTGCACCCATTAGATTGCATTCTCTTGCTTTGAAGAGAAGGTAGGCACTACCCATACATAGAAAATTGTAGTTTATGTTGTAGGTTAGATATGTCCGACACTAGCAATGGAAGTTAGGCATTTCTCCACCTATATAGACTCAAGCTTCTTGTGCAGCCTGCTTCAACCAAAATATTGGTAGATTATTCCTTATTCACCCCTTAGTATACTTAGTAAAACATGGACTTAAAAGAAGTATTCACATAAACTTTGGAAATTAATGGATAATAGTATAGACATATATAAGCCAAAGTGAATAGCACTTGAGGGATGGAATTATAAGGGATTGATGTCCAGAGAAGGAATGTTTTCTCCTTGTGTTGCATAAGTAAGTATTGTGGTTTTCAAACAATTGATCCAACATAAAATTTCAATAGTGGTACACTTTGAAAATCCTACCCTTTCCTTTCAATTATAGAAATTTTCCTGATAATTCTATACATCCTTTTTCACCTTAGTGGTGCCATCGGCTAGCTAGGGGGTGGAATGGACATTGTAGTATAAACGTAACAATTATTCCATGAACTTTTTAGGTCTATGTTTCATTTGTGTATCCTCTATGTTTCCTCATTTTTGGCACNAGGGTGTGGAATGGACATTGTAGTATAAACGTAACAATTATTCCATGAACTTTTTAGGTCTATGTTTCATTTGTGTATCCTCTATGTTTCCTCATTTTTGGCACATCCTTGCACCTTAGATATGCAAACTCAGGACTGCATTATTCATTTCTTCCAAAACCTGCAAACCCTAATTTCTCTATTAATTGTCTATTGTTATCTCTCATATACCTTTCAACATTTGGTTGTAACCCTAAAGGATGGAAGTTTTCCATTCCATTCATGAATGATTCCATTCAATTAAACCCTAAACATGAATAATTCCATTCAATTCAATCCTAAACGATGGATTCAGATGCAACTGATGCAACCTCAAAACCATAATGGCTATCAGGACAAGATTTAGATGAGAGTTTGTTGTGATGAGTTGGAAGTTTTTCTAAGTTATATGTAAGCCTATGGGTGTAGAGTAAGGAGAGATGAGTGGCCAAGAAAATTAATAATCAGACCAATGTAGACTGGAGAATTGAACTAGAATTTGTGTGATCAGGTCGGTGTAGTGTTAGAAGCTCTCAGAATGTGAACTCATCTCTGAGTGGTTGGAGAAAGTAATGCATTTCGTCGGATATTCGACATATATGCTATATCACCGACATCTTAAATTAATTTATATGACTTTATCCATGTCTACAGGGAGCACAATATGAGTGCAGACTGTTTATCCATGGAAGCATCGAATATGAAGGCTGGCCTCCTCTCCTTCTTGTAGCTTTTAGAAGGATAAATCATTGAGGAAGGCATGATACAATTAATATAATAGGCTTTTGATTTGTTCGACATAGTATTTTTTGGTTCTTTCTACTATGGGATACATCAACATGTTTCTTGTTTTAGTTGGGGATGTATAGTTTGTTTTCATCCCCTCAGGGGTGTGTTTTCTCCACCCTCTATGCCTCCTTGGATAAGCTGTTTGGGATCCTTATGTTCTCCGTGTGGTATTGCTACTTCAATCATCTTGGGATTGTGAGTTCCGTCCCTCCTCTTGAGATATTTTTTGATACTTATGATCTCCACTCATTAATGGAGTAACTTATTTTCAGGACTATGTAAAATTTACCTTTTATTTATTATTGAATATCAAGCTGGAACACCTCCTTTTCTTCTGAAAAAAAGATACAAAATATTTGCAAAGGATTTTATCACATATATTGAGATCCGTAAAATGGGTCTTTTATATTTTTGGGTGAGGAAACAAACTAAATTAAAATAGGTACACCTAAGAACATTGTAAAAAACATAGTTTGTATTTTGAAATTAATTGGCTGAAGCATTTGATATGGAATGACTTGAAGCATCTGAAGCATTTGTTAAAGGACTATGTGTTGAATGGTTATACTAGGGAATTATTGATATTATTTAGGATAATGATATCAACATTATGGCATGCTTATAAGTATTTCCAAGTTTTTTGCTAGTATTTTGCTATTATTTGCCAATTTTTTTTCGTCCATGGTGCAGGTAGAACTAAACAGGTATTTGTCAGACCTGTCTTCCTCTAGAGAGGGGAGTTTGGGAAGGCTAGAGGAAAGTGAGACATCAAGTAGGTCTATAAGGGATAGATCAACTAGATGCCATAAGATCGGAAGAAAATTCAATAAACGCATGGACTTTTTTCTCAAAGGAGGGGGGTTATGTGCCTCTGATGATGAGACAATACGAGACATCGAGGTGCCCTTAAGGTACAAACACCTAGTGAAATAATGGGTGCCTAGGGATCTTCCTCAAGTAAACACTGATTTTTGTGTGAATGAGAGGACATATAGAATTGCACCATTGTCATTACATGGATTGTGGTTGTTTTGCATGGATGGCATAGAGGTTGGATACGACAGAAGTACATAATTGATGGAGTATGTTGGACCCTCTTACAATTACAGTAATTGGATGCGCCTGGTCCAATATACATGAAGTACGTGTAGATATGGGTTGTCAGCAAATTATATACAACTGAAAGAAAAATCTCAAAATAAAGGAGCAACGTTGTACATTGACGGAAGGCCAAAAACAACTGGTAATACTGCGGGGTTTATAAATAGTACACAACCAGGGTCTACACTTAAGAAACCCAACTACATATTCGAGTCACGTGAAGGAAACCATGTCTTTGTATGTTCCATTAAATCAATAGTTGCTAGCAAAGAACTGCTTATTGATTACAATTTGAATTGTGTAGATACAAACACAGTTAGTATGGTTGTGGTACATCCAACAATTTACCCAAAAATTTATTAATTATTTTAACATCTATAGGATTTTTTGTTAGCATATAATTATAATTTTATATTAAATTTTCTATGTGGACTTCACAGGGAGGTGATGGGGGGCTCATCACCCCAGCATAAGGTGAGAGGAGTACATGATCCACGAGGCAACAGGTATACATCAAAATGTTATGTTTTAAAATTGTTTTAGTGAATATTCTGGTTTCATTAGGTAATTTTTAGTATGTTTTTGATGCAGGGTTCTCTCAGGGGCACCTCCCTCTCTATAGATGTTAGTAGACTTGAATCAAGGCAACAAGCATACATTGATATTTCCATTGTAAAAATTTAGGATGGACAAACAGATTTGTTGTTATGTATTTTCATTAGTATATTCGGTTCATTTATATAATCTTATCTATTTTCCATGCAGAGTGTTGATCAGGGAATCCAACCGGCTATTGATCAACGTAATGCAGCATCAGGGCAAAAGGTAAACATGAATGTAATTCTCCATTTGAAATACTTTAAAATCATACACATGTATATCGTGTAGCATAATGTTTATTTTGCTATGTATTTTTTTTCGTTTTTATGTTTGTGTTCATGATGATAATGTTGTCTACTTTTTTTGCATGTTGATGATCGGGGAAAGTCCCCAACTGTTGATCAGGCGGCTAGAGCCTCGAGGAAACCTATAAACCTAAATGTAATTCCACATTCTAAATACTTCAAAATTGTACACATATAAAACATGTAGCATCATGTTTATTTTTGTTATGAATTTCTTAGCTTTTACATATTGCGTTCTTTGTGATAATGTTCTCTACTTTTTTTGTAGGTGGCTGATCGGGGTAAGTCCCCAACTATTGATTAGACCACACCCTCATCTAGGCATCAGGTAAACCTATATGTATCCTATGAATATATCATGATAGACAGTTTTTGTTAATATAATTTTTTGCGCAGAGTATTGCTTCAAAGACTAAGCAAAGTTTTATATATTTCTGTTGTAGACAGGGTATTCGGTTTATGAAACACCAACTCAACACTCTTTACAGTTTGAGGTCTCCTAGTTGATGAAAGATAATGAAATTAGTAGGTCTGCAGACTCGTCGAGGGTGCTACAGAAGACCATGGAGAAACAAAATGAGGAACTACTTCTTTTGACATTGGCAGTTCCACAAACAGAAGAGATCAAATCAAAGATTCAATTGTTGTTACAGAGATGTCAACAATTGCTAGTAAGTTCTTGAATAATAATGTAAATTCATTTAGAAATTTATGATTTTTAATTTTACATGATATTGAACTTAGAATACAATGGTTTGTATTTACACGAAGTTATGCAGCTTTACAGTGGTGGTCAAGGCGTTGTTGGTCACAGTGACCAAACCAATCCACGTACACCACATACTACTCCCTTATTGTCCATTGAAAAGTTGTCTACACACTCTATGACACCCCCAGGCTAGAAGAGGGTGCAGCCAATGCTGACCGACCCACAACAGATGCTGCAGAAGAAGGGGTGGATGCAGGCTTAGATAGAGAGGTGGATGTATTTCTTGGATCTTCTCATGTCACTAGCACTGGTTCAATAGTGATAACATTTTTGGTGAATGAATAACTCGTTCCAATAAAGATAGAGAGGATTCCAGGTGATTATAGATTGTTCAATTTAGTTTTTATAATTTGTGTCTAATATACCGATAATATTTTTTAATGTTGGCTCATGATGGCATTAATGTTTTGCAGGAAACGATGTATTTTATAAACATCTAAATGATTTTTCCTTGGAGATCTTCGGGACCACCATCTGCACTAGGTGGGACATACATCCAAAAGATTTAAAGGATGAGTTGACTAATCGCTTGGTTGGTCTATTCGGAAAAGATACCTTTGATATAGTCCTATAGAAGGCTGGAAAACATCTGAAGATTTTTTGAGACCAGTATAGGGTTCACCTATTAAATAACCCTAGGTATTAGTGCCCTCCAATGATTCCATCTAGGGAGTGGAAAGCCCTTGTGGAAGATGGAAAAGAGAAGGGTCTGAGAAAAGAAGGAAGGATACCACCAGGAATAGGGAGGTATGCAATACATTTCAAAATGTAATGGTAATCCATATTATTATTAATTTTTATATCGAATTTGGAACATCGACTAACGTAATTCAACACTTGATTAGGCTGTCGGACACATCTAAGGAAACCAAGGCAAGAATGAAAAAAATTGGTCAACACAAGCTTGGGCTTGGTGGTTATTCAAACTTGGCGGCCCGATATGTAAGTATCTAAAACCCGAAACAACTTCCAAATAACATAGAGAAAATTATTTTCATTTTATTTTGGCAAAAAATGTAAAATTAATGACATCATGCAAATATGCAGGACGACTGGTTCAAGAATTGCCCATCGAGGAAGGCATGGAGCTTGGCTTCGAACAGGGCTTTGACGCCGTTGTTGAACGCTGAAAAATATTGTCTGGGCATACTGCACGATCTTTTGTTGATCCATCTGGTGCGCATGTATATAAAAACTATATAGTTTAATGATAATTTATTAATTATCATGCAATTGATTCGTTATAAAAAGTTAAGATAAATTATTTATTCCTTTTTGATCAGGAAATTGATGATCCTGTTCATGTCGTGGATGTAAACCAACCAGAAAAATATCATGCTTCGATTCCTAGTAATGAATTTATTAATATGGTACTGATTTGTATAGATAATTGTAGATGATGAACATTAATTCTAATACTACACAATTTAGCTGCAGAGAGCATGTAGATGTAGATAACACTGAACATGTTGATCCTGTACAGGATAATGATGAACACGATGATGTGCCCATGTCAGGTAAAAAAACACCTTTGTAATGGTTTTTTAAATGAATTACTTGTATTTATAAAAATAAACATAAATTAATGAAACATTTTGACATTATTGCAGAAATTCATCGTCCCTCACCACAAGTTCAACCTTGCGAGCAGTCTAGTAGGGAGACCGAGGATCAGATTCCAGAAGATGCGCTTCTGACTAAGTATTTAAAGAGAATAAAAGTATAAAGGAAGTGACTACAGAAATTTTGAGAAATTATTATTTATAATAAAAAATTTTACATGGTTTTTTCCTATGTTTCATGAATGAATGGTTAAATAAATGCTTTAATGAATGATTTACTAATTTATTTTATTGGGTATTGACTAAATGAATGGTTTAATGAATGTTTTTTCAGCTGTTGAATGATTGGATTGTTTAATGAATGATTTAAAGAATGATTTAATGAAAGCTTCTTTCAGCTATTGAGTGAAATACTTTCCAGTAAATTGTTATTTGCAAGTAGATGCATTGGGTTTGGGCAATTGAGAGTGATGTGAGCAGGGGGGAGGGAGGGGTCATAAGGGCTTCCACCTTCACATGGTTGGTCCTGTTTAGTAGATAATATTAAATTATTCTTGAAATAGAGAGGAGCTCAAATAATGGTAAGGAAGAATACATTAAAAACAATTATTTCTATAATTTCAGTGTTTAATTTTTACTATTGCTATTTGACTCCTCCATTGGAACTTGTTACAGATAGCGTTGAGAAACATTTTCATAGTTAAGAGGAAATAAATGGTGTTTTGATGTGATCGATGGCTTTATATACATAGTGTTTTTGGTTCTCCATGTTTTATCAGGTGATCTATTATTAACAATTAATTTACTTGAATAGTTGAATAGTATTGTAATCTACATTGTAATAGTATTGTATTTATTTAGATTGGTTTTGTTATTTTCATAAACAAACAAATATTTATTTGATGGTTCCTAACATGAAATTATTGCAACAGGACAAAATTTGAAGTATGTTGAATGATGTTTTGAAAAGTAAAGCAGAAGAAAATAGTGCTAAGCTCCACAAATCAAGGTATAATTACGTTTTATTTTATTTGATTGAACTGTGTATTGGGTATTTATGCATGTGCACACACACACATTTATTTGATGATGGTGATTACCATACATTCATGTGAACTTTGTTCTATTTGATCTATAAACTTACCTTAAATAGGTTGGATCGACACCATATTCTCCAAGAAAGAAACCCATAAGTCTTCTACAGATTTTATAGTGATGACCATAAGCTATGAAAACCTTGTATCATGATATATAATAGTCCTTGTCCTCCTCCTTTAAGGGTTGTAATTGCTGAACATTACCACTGTGTAGGGTTGTAACTGCTGAACATGTCAGAGGAAATTTCAGGCATTCTCCACTTTAGTAAGCAAAGACTGAACATTACCACTTGCATTTCTTAATTGGTTGGTTGTGGATCCTCCATGGTGGCCTTGTCCATTGTATCAAGGATGCTCTCAGCCATCAACTTAGCCAAACCTCTGCCACAAACCATTGTAGTTGGATTTAACTCAAGGTCTTAGTCTTGGATCTTGGTGATCCACCTACCCCTTGTCCCATTGCTCTCCTATTGCAAAAATATATCCTTCACCATGGGACGAGGAATGTAGGCCACCGTCTTAGAATTCCAAAAGTGATCATGAAAGTAGTTAGGTGTCTTCACCAAGGAATAATCTTGTGTTTCCATTGAGGCCGCGCTTCAACCTTTCCCTTGAAGTGCGTTGCTCACTCCCTTGCTGAATTTTTTGTAAGAAAACAACATAGACTTAGCTTGATATATATGAAAAGGATTTATTTTCTTCTTCTCTCCACTTATTCAAACTCAATATTATCAAGATTATTTAACCAAAATCTTTCCCAAAAATAACCGGGAAATGTTTCATCGTATTCAAGATTGGTTGTAACCAAAAGTTTAAAAAACATAATTGGAAACAAAGGCATAGATGAGGTTTCAAAAACATAATTGGAAATAAAGGCATAGATGAGGTTTCAAAAACATAATTGGAGACAAAGGCATAAATGAGAGGAGTACGATTTCCAATTCATATAAAGAGGAATGAAAGATTCAAGTCGTGATCTTTATTCAACATATTTGATATAGGCCTTCCAATTTTCGCAAAAATAGGAAATGAAACACTTTACAGAATTGATGCAACCAAAGAAAGATTGAATGGATTGTTTTTTTTTAGTAAAAATAATCTCCTAGATACCCTTCACTATTTTAGGATCAATCGTTACTCCAAGATTGTGTTCCAAAATCTTGCCTTCAAAGACCCCCCAAGATGATTTTTCTGAATTCAATTGCTATGCCCAAGGATTTGCACCTGTCAACAATCTTGCTAAGTGTCTAATATGATCATCCATATTCTTTGAAAAAACAATGATATCATCTTGGTACATTGCTATGTACTCATTAGAGAAAGAAAAGTCCATAGTACATTGGAAAGTGGCTTTAGCAGTTGTCAATTCAAAAGGCATACACACATATGCATAAGTCCACCAAGGGGTAGTGAAAGCAATTTTATATCTCTCATTAAAACAAAAATTACACAGATATGAAAAGGCAGGGTCGAGGACATGAATGGGACAATGGAGTGTCCCATTCTAGCAGTGGTCAATCCTCTCTCAAAGCATTAGTTATTTCTCAAGGATATCATTTGTTGGGTAAATTTACTCATATAAAAAATTGATAGCTTCTTTGGCCCTATCCATAGAGCTTCATACAAGCGGCCCATTGTGGTATTTTCCCATTAACTAAATGGAGAAACTTTACCCATATATTTTTGATTGAGCACACTTCCTCCACTCCTTTCTTTTCCCCATCAACTAAATGAAGAACCTTTACTAAAATTTTGTTGATTGAGGACTCTTCCTTCACTCCTTGCCAAAATCCATCTTTGTTTATGAATTTGTGCTATAGGCACAACCAGGCCACTCATCAGAAAGAAACATCTCTTCAACTTCAGTTCACAATAGTTAAGGGACAGGAGGGAAATGAAATTGGTGGAAAAAAGGTGTAATTCTAGGGTGCAAGAACTCCTTGTTCCTTGTGAATCACCTCATGAGACTAAGGACAAATGCATGGTTATATATGTATTTGGTCATGTTTATGACTTGATCAATGGTTGCATTGACAAATGTGAGTTTGCTGATATCCTCGAGCATCAATCGATGCAATGGTAAACACATGGAGTGGAAGACAATGTGGGGTGCTTCTCTTGAATAATTCAGTCATTTTTCCATGAAGTACTTGAGAGGCTAATATGTTTAAGGATATTAGGGACATATTGCTATAATGTTCAACCTTGTGGGCTATTGGAAAAATGGTTTCCTAATTTTAGTGGTGACATAGACTCCATGTTTATTATATATTTGACTTACATAAGTATATAAATATATTCATGTTACCCTTGTTGCACTTAACTTTTATCAAGTGAAAGAGTTAGATACACCATTCTGAAAAAAATCCATAATGAAAGGGCATGAGACTCCATCCTAGTGGGAAAGAGACAAGTTTAACTTTAACTAGGTTCATCCGAGTGCTATTTATTCTACACAACAATGACAATATGTATTTATGGTTGTGAAAATGTTGGTCAAGTGGTTGTCTAATTGGCTAGTATAAATCCATTTTCATCCAACCAACATACATGATTCTTGTCATTTATCCCAGTGCAGAAGAAATATATTGAGTGAAAATGAGTTGCACGGGAGTTAAGGTATGTTCGTTGCTGCATATTTTATTATGTGCTTAGTGCATAATCAAGAGCTTCAGTGAAAAGAAGTTGCACGGGTGTTAAGGTCTATTTGTTGCTACATATTTTGTTGTGTGCTTCATACCCTCCAAGGGGATTCTTAGATGAGTCAAGGATGACTATAAAAGTTTGTAAATATTAAGAATCAACCATCTTATTTGAACTTAAGCAACCTAAAATTGTGGCCATATAAATAACTTGAGAAACATATATAATACCTAATTGCAACAATGGAGAATAAGTAAAAAATAATGGTAAGTGATCAAATGATAAAATGGGTTCCATGGAACTTTAGAGGCCTGGCATGGATGGCATGTCATCATGTTGATGACCTTCTTTTCTCTTTCTATCCTTTTCCTTAAAGACAAGTGTAAACACGTTGTGCTCCAAAGTCTTTTTTGTGTGAAGCAGAAGTGGAAAAGGTCCCCTATACAAGACTAATCTGATTTGGGAATCAAGATTATGTTGTCTTCCTCTTATAATATTGAGAAAGTGTGAAATAACATGGGAATGCGTAAAAGGTTAACAAGTTGTGATTTATGATGATGGTAGTGTATGAATCAAATGGGTGATTTGGACCCTATTTATATGTGTTAGGAATCAAACTGCATTTCGTATATCAACCTAGGTTTCAACTCTTAATTCCAGTTTTTTACATTCCCAAGAGAGTGACTGGACTCACTTTCCCCCATAAGAAACTTTGGGAAATTACTAGGACACTAGTTACAACTTTGTCATTTGTAGGAAAAACCATATATTCTAATTTTAGGGTCATGTTAGTGATTTAATTATTAAATTATACATATTTGTACATGCCATACTTAAATTTGTATTTTAACTTGTGACCTCAAAAGAGGAAACACATGTTCTTAATCATTAGGATTTCTCAAGCTGTTATATTTGCACTGGTTGGCCCGTTTTTAGCTACATTCAATCAAGTTCTGGACATGGAGAGATTCCCCAGTTCATATTTTTGTGATGGGGTCTTTGTTAAGTGGTATTGAAAATGTTTAATATACCATAGTGATCCACTATTGATGGTGCATGGACCTATGTTGATTTTGTTGTCTGCTTGTTATTCATATTGGTTAGAAGGATGAGAACTTGAGAATTTTGCAATATGCCATCCTACACAATCAAATCATAGAATATATGCACTGAAATGGTTTATTGTAACATAATAGCTTGTTGGGTTTCATTTATGAATATGGACATGACAAGTACAAAATTATTCAATTGTCTACATACATGTGATATCGACAATTATGATATATAGAAGTTTCCATAGAGGTTCTGCTTCAGCAATGAAGATGGTGGCCTTGGTGGCATTTTAGGCCACTAACCAAGGTTTAATTCTTTAGGAGGATGAATAAGAAGTTAGGGTTAGGTGCAAGTTTGAATAGATTTTGATGGAAGATTGCTTCCATGTAATAGTAGCATTGTGTTTAGTGGTTTTATTTTATGTCTTGAGGGGCGTTTTAGCCATACTCATGGTTTCCAACTTCTTTGGTCCATTTGTGATGCTTTTCTACACATTTAAAAAATAACAATACGAAACAAGACCTTCTCTGAAGTAGCTCCATAGTTTTTCTAGGTTATCCTACAGTTTTATTCTAATATACAAAGTGGATATTGGGCATTAAACAAACCTTAATTTTCTTTAGATTTGGCTCAATTATAGGTAGAATATTTTATAAATCCAATCTAAACCTTGGCAATTTTTTACAAAGGCCTTATTGCTAACTAGTTTTAGCAGTTCAATTTTATAGGAGTTGGATCATGTTTTAAACACATGACCAAGGATAAATCCAATGAGTTAGAATAGAAATGTTTGAACAACCTAGGAATTTTACTTACAATGGTTTCAATTTTCTATTATACAATAAAACTCAATCAATTCTACCCTGATGAATCAACTATGCTTTTTTTTTGAAAGAGTAGTTTTTCCCTCATGTCCTACAATATCTTCTGCTTGGGATTAAATTTAACAAAATCACAGTTGATGATACTACTTGTAAGGTCACTTCCTGCATACTTCCATATAAAAATAAATTCCAAGAATTCCATCTCAATAATTTTAATTGCGTTGAGAGGCGCTTTCTACAGCTTAAATGGGAGAGATGTGTTCGTCTGTATCTCTGTGATCCTGAATGTCCCCGAGGGTCTGTTGAAGGAAATATCTTATTTCATGGGGATTTTGTTCCAAACAACCTTGGCCATTTTCCATTATTTCTTTTTTCTTTGATAAAAAAGCCTTGAAAAATACACTAATTTTTATCCCTAATATTACACCCCTAACTTACCATTTTCTAACCCTAGTAAAACTTTTAAAAACTAAAAAAAGAACATTTACACACTATACAAAACCCAAAACATAAATAACACAGAGATAAGATGATTTTAATGTCCAACAACTAGAGCAATTTGAGGAGGAAAAAGTGGCATTTTCAATTCCAAGGAGATATTTATGATTTTCATTTTCATCTGGACCAGAATAATTTTTTCCCATCTAGCAATTGTTCAAGGAATATTTTTAGTTTGAAGATGCAATCTTCTTTCTTATTCTCATTTCTATCTTATTGTTCTCATCTTTTAGTGGAAAGAAAATCAAAAGCAACATGGAAAAAAAATATAATATTCACTAAGCCAGCCCTAAAGCACACATGATGGAATACTAATTCCAAAAAACCCCTCTTGCCAATTGTGACAAAAACCACAAAAGATATAAACACAACGGTGGGTCTCAAAAATGGAAATGTAAATTGGTGATGCTGCATTTTCTGGATGTTATACCCAGATACCCCTGTATATCAAGATATTCTCGGTACAACAGGTCCTAAGGTCAAGGTGTAATTATTTAGGTAAGACACTAGAATTTGTGGATTATATGGCAGTTGTAGTTAGTTCAATTTCTGGTTGGTGTTTACACACTTCAGAGGATTTTCAAAGTAGTCCCTCGACTAAAGAAGTGACAATGATGTTTACATTGCAGAGACATCTCAATAAACAGGGTCATATATGATACTGACAATGCTGTTCAACAATTGATGGCGACTTGTATTTTGTACACTTGTCCTTTGAGTTTAGGATTTTAATTGTCATTGTTCAGTATGGCTATAATGTATTAATGTTTTTTATTGTGCATGTCTTTGTATTTCGTATAGATATTGCGGACTATGTGTGAGTGGACATTGATTGAACACTGTATTTTCATTTTCACTACTAATAAGAAAATCAATGACTTGTTCACATAGTAAATGTGGAATTTGATGCTCGTTTATCTGTCTTATTCCTTGATGATAGATATATAGGAATGCATGGTTATTATTTTTGATGTTTATTTTTCTGTATGTTTTAACTTTTAGCATCTCATGTTCCCTGTATCCCATTGCATACTATGAAGTGTGAGGGGTTTTAACCTTCCTTAGTTTCCCCTCTTCTTCCCCTAATTTCTACACATTATGTTAAAAACTTAATGTAGTTGTTTCTTGATTATGCTATTTTGATTTAGACTCTAACTTCATTTTAAATTGTTACAGTTATCTTGGAAATGGAGTCATCATATTACGACAATCTTGTTCTTTGAATTTAGATTGTGGTCATTATGGGAAGGATTCACAAAGGAAGGGTGTGTTTTTCTTACAACTAGTTCTCTACTCTTACTCTGAGATTTTCTATCTGAACATTTTGATATGCTTTTGTTGTTCTATGCCTACTGCAGTTGGATATTTTTCTTGCAGAGAGTCAGAAGAGTTGGCGAAGGTGGAAGCTAAGCTAGTTAGTTATAGATTTATCACATTTTTAACTTAGTAGTCACGTAAATTTTGGTTAGCTGGTAGTTGATTCCTTCAAAACTACTCTATTCTCAACTCATGCACAAAACTACTCAATTCGTTCTCGGGGGAATTTTGTATGTTTCTTTAAGGATATGCATTAGCAATGAAGGATTCTCCATTTATACATAAAATTTTAAGATGGATCATCAATGGGCTCAGATAGCTATAATTCTTCTGTTAGATACCGAATATTTAACTTTACCAAATATTTGTCAATCAATGATCTCATGCTAGTGGAATAGTAATGTTTGATATATACGGACATAAAACTTATGTTTGTATGAGGTTTTTTGCAAATATGATTATCTCATGCAACTAATTTGAAAATTAATGGCTTTATGCATTTCCTCATCGTAGAGGGCACACTCTTTGTATGGCTGCCGTATTTCCTCATTGTAGAGGGCACACTCTTTGTACATAATTCAATAGATTAGTTGACATCATAATGTTGTATTGCCACTTAATTTGCCTCTGATAGAGTTTGCATTCATTTAATTTTATTGAACCATAATCATATTTCCATGAGTAATAGATATTTTCATGTGATTCAAAGTTGCAGTTGAATATCAGTATGTTATGTTTCAATGTAAGTTGTCCAACATTTTCACAAGTTGTTTTCTCAAATGAATTATAAAGAAGCTACATAACTAGCTTCTATGTCACCCTAAGGAATCCTCTGCACACTAGATGCAGAAGAAAAATTACAGGTAGCCATTATTTCCTGGAGGGGTTATTCAAATACTAGTGAGTTGATTGACTTTCAAATGATGTTTGTAGTACCGTGAACTATTTTTCATTGATTTTGGATATGCAAATGGTTTGATATTCTTAATCATTTTCTAACTTCTGAAAATATGAAATAGAGTTGGAGAAATAACACAATGACATTAGAACTTTGAGTAACAATAAAACCATTGATTCGAATACCGAGGCTTAGAATAATTTAGATGATTTGACTACATAATAAGGCTAAAACATAAAAGTGAAGGCTGAAGCACATAATTTTTTTAAAAATGCAGCATTCTTCTTTCATAGGATTTTTTACTAATATGACATCTTTTTGCATGCTTATCACTAATTATAAGGGTTGTGCAATGTATCAATTTGACCTCGTTATCTATGCCATAACTTTTTAGAGTGTTCCAGTACATCCTAGGTAGAAAACACGTATTCTCCAATATTTTGGGAGTCTTCTGACAAGGGGAAAATTTAATTCCTTTGAGTTATTGGAAATTTCATGACTAGTTGGAAATGATAACAAGAAAAACCTATTGGAGAATTGACTTGTTGAGGACAAACTAGAGTGCAGTGAGGAATTGGGAGATCTTGCGAAGGTGAAATTTAGTGTTGTTATTTAATGTGGTATCTCATCATCTACTTAAATATCATCTCTGTAAATATTTTGACAAGGTTTTTGTGGTGATATAATGTGTGCTTGTATACCAATAAAGTGTGAATGCAACTTATTCTTAGAAGATGAGAAAATTAATGAATACAGTCTTTTACTTGGTGTTCACCTACAAGCTCCTCATTTTCCTACCAACTTTTCACCACAACATTCTTCAAACAAGCCTCATTCAATTGATGCAACTTTTCAAATGTCGAAATTTGAAGGTAAGCCCCTTACATTACAAAAGAGACGTGATTTCAGTGATTCCAATGATCGCCTTACATCATTTTGTCTTTGGTATATACTACTTATATGTTGAATGTTATTCATATAATAATGGTTTTAGATGCTTCCCCAACATAGTTTAGGATATCTTATTCCTCCACAATGGCCTAGAAATCTTGAATGTACAATGAGTAATTTATTTTTCAATGTTTAATTTTTCATATATACATTTATGTGTGCATGGGTTGCATTGTTTTAAATAGTTAATTCCCCCTTCTTTATTAGTGATAAAAAATTAATCCTCTGGGTAGGAGATAAATAGGTGGTATATATATTTTTAACTATACAGAATCTCATCGGTTATCCGACACTATGCGATGATCGCCCGATGAGGTTGTGATAAGTATGATAAGAGAGATACGTCGGACGGCATCGGTAAATCGACTATCCCCTATCGGATATCCGACAACATGAGTGTTGATGAATTTGGGCAATTTAAAAATCACCGTCGGAGCAACGACTAAAGAGTCGTCAGACGCTGTCAGTAAACCGACTAGCCCCCTTCAGATATTTGACAACTTGAGTGTCGGTGAAGTTGGGAAATTCAGAAATCACCGTCAGAGCAACGACTAAAGATTCTTCAGATGTCATTGGTAAAATTAATAGCCCTCATTGGATATCTGATAACCTATGTTTCAGTGAAGTTGGCACCAATCCTAAAATTTTACAAAGGAACTGTCTCAGATTTGACAAAAAAAGTCGGATTTTCGACAAGATGGGAGTCAAAAATTCGATGAATTGGTACATTACATATTTGATGGGGTTTGACATGTGGTCGAATATCCGATGACATGCTATCGACATAAAAAAAATTGTGGTTTTCGAATTACTGACAGGCTTCTGTCGAATTTCAGACATGGAAGTCGTCAGATTTTGGGATCAAATTCTTTTGTGCTGAATGTATAGTTAGTAATTATGGAAGGAGAGAAGAATGGCTTTGAAGCCTAGATATTTCAACTAGAATCTAGAGAGATAGCTGCAAACCAACAGATTGAAGAGTTGAAAACTCAGGTGGAAGAGTTGGTTGAGCAAAAGGAATCCTTGATGAAACAATTGGAGCTAGCTGACAAGAAAATGCAAGGCATTACGCCTTTCTGCGATCAATCCTGCAAAATTCAAGCATGACTGCATCATTTTCAGGTGATCCTCACAAGTGAAATTTACAAGGTGAGAATAATGATGGTGAGACTGAAGGTAATAGCGGTAGAAGCACTGAATTTTAGGAAAAAACTATTGGAAATAACATAGAAAGTTAAAATTCAAATGACATGGAGGGAGGCCAATCCAAAATTTCCTAACCACATGCCACAAAAAACAACGGAGGACATAAAGTTGAAAATATTCTCATATAAGCAATGAAATTCCTAAAACTGTGGAGAAACGCCAAGATTTTTATAAGAGAATCCATCAAGTCTACGAGAAGTGCCAAATTCCTTTGGTTCAGAATATAACCGAGTTTTTGGACAAAGGCCAATGCCTGGTACAATTGTTAGAAAGGCTGCAGAAAGACATAGAATATATAATAAAAGTGGATGATTTTACAGAGGAAGACATTCACCATTTTGTCGGGCAAGCTTCTATCAATGCCTACCTCTTAGAATAGATGTGTAAGGTTGCAGCAGAAGAAGTGGAACATATAGAGACACAACTGTCAATCCATGAGGTGACCTTATAAGTAATGGAGCCAATAAAGTACAAAACCATTGCTCTGAAGGCTAACACATGGACAACATATATTTCCAACATGGCAGGGCCCACCTAAAATTTTCTCTTTTATAGAATCCTTTGCATTTTCCTATGAAAAGCACTAAATGACAGATTTTCGAATCCCTAGGGTTAGGGTAAATGAAAGGTCATTAGATGACAAATTTTGATTGTAATATAAATAGAGATAGAAAGTAGAATGAAATGAATTTTCTCTAGCATCAGAGGCTAGACTATTTTTGTAAGATAATTGTTTTTTCTATTAATAAGAAATATCTGTTTGCTGGGAAATGATCCTGCACAGAGATTTGCTTGGAATGCGTGGAATGTCTAATGTGGTATTAATTCTTCTTGCTTCTGTACAATATACTATGAGATTGTTCTAACTTCTTTGAATTAATTCATTGGTCATGAATGGTTTTGCTTTCTACGCAAGATATTTGTGTGTGAAATGAGTAATAAATGGTTTATCATATCATAGTTATCTTTTGTATTATTTATACTGTGAATGTGAATATTATGTTTTAACAACTATTTGTGAAATTGGGATGAATAGTTACTGTATATTACTCTAATTTTAAATCTTCTCCCTACGAGGACAGAGTAAGCTAGAATATGATAGTTAGCTTAGTATTAGATTAAATAGATAATTGACAAGCAATGAATGGTAAGACGAGAGGTAAGAACCTGCTCATCGCTAGTGTGGTTTCTATATGTTGATTATATGCACTCATATTAGGCACTTGCATTTCATCTTTTGGTTAAAGAAAACAACATAAACGATGAATCAGGCCGTAATCGGTAAAACATTTTAAGCAAATTAATATACGGTAGCCAGACCGTTAACCGAACATATTACCCACACCAAATGATGGATGATCTAATTGGGACGATTACTGGGGAGAATTCCTACTGTCGGTGCTTGGGAATTTCCAGGAATCAAAAGGATGTATGCCATATACTCTTAGGTAGGCCATGGAAATATGACAGGAAAGTTGTTCATGATGGAAGGAAAAACACCTATTCTCTGGAAAAGGATGGAAAGAGGCATACACTGTTACCTATGAAAAATGAAGTAGCCCAGGAAGATTCAGGATCCAATATTTTGTTGATGACTGGGAAGGAGCTGTTGCAAGAAGTCAAGAAAGAAGAAGAACTGCATTTTTCCCTTGTTGGTAAACCAAAGGTAATTTTAACTTTTACAAATTTAGATGATTTTCCTATTGAAGTTAAAATATTACTTGATGATTTTGCTGATATTATTGTCGATGAGTTACCAAATTATTTACCTCATGTTAGAAGTATTAGTCATCACATTGACTTAATACCTACTACAAGTTTACCTAATAAGGTTTCCTACAGACTGACGCCTCAGGAAAATGAAGAGATCAAACAACAGGTACAAGAGCTGTTGGATAAAGGTTTGGTTAAAGAAAGTTTGATTCCTTGTGTAGTGCCCACTGTGCTTAGCCCAAAGAAGAATGGTGGATGGCATATGTGCACTGAATCCCGAGAAATCAATGGGAATCACTTTCAGGTACATATTTCCCTTACCCCGCATTGATGATTTGATGGATTGTCTAAGTGGTTCAAAGTATTTTTCAAAGATAGTTTTGAAAAGTGGTTATCATCAAATAAGAATAAGGGAAGGAGATGAGTGGAAGACTGCATTCAAGACTAACAATGGATTGGGCTTATTAATGAACCTAACACTTTAATGAGATTGATGAATGAGGTCTTGAAGGAGTACACTGGAAAATTTGTGATAGTGTATCTGGATGATATTCTGATTTTCAGTCAAAATAAAGAAGAACATTTGAGACATCTTAAATTGGTGTTGGAAACCCTGCAAATGAAGAAGTTGCTGATAAATATAAAAAAGTGTGGTTTCATGAAGAAAGAGTTGATTTATTTGAGATTCTTGGTTTCAGAAGAAGTGTTGAATATGGATCTAGATAAGGTGAAAGAAATTTTAAGTTGGATGATTCCAAGGAATGTGTATGAGGTAAGAAGTTTTCATAGTCTTGCAAGTTTTAATAGAAAATTCATCAAGAATTTTAGTCAAATTTGTGCACCCATGATATACACCTTCAGGGGAAGTAGAGAACCTTTTAAGTGGACAAAAGTAGCTAACAGGAATTTCAAATTGTTGAAGAAGAAGATCACTGAGAAGCCTATTATGGATTTACCAAGTTTTGACAAGGTTTTTCAAGTAGAGACATATGCTAGTGGGACAACAATATGGGTTGTTCTGAGTCAAGAACAAAGACTAGTAGCATACTTTAGTGAGAAGTTGAAAGAGGAAAAAAATAATTATTGCTCATATGACAAGGAGTTATATGCTGTTGTGTAAGTTCTCAAGAAATGGAGACATTACTTGATGCCTAAAGAGTTTGTGTTATGTTTGTGCCAGAAATTGTTCCTAAGGCTAGGGGAACAAGCCAACACAATCTCAAAAGAAAAACTCAATTCAAACTAGGGTTTAGGGTTTTGTTTATATG